>JAQQZS010000018.1:11424486-11440249 GCA_030068045.1 Platyallabes tihoni | reverse complement strand
CCGCGTTTGGGTTTACCATCCACGCTACAAAGGGCTAACCGCTAAGTGTGCTAACTCTTCTGATCATTCCGGTTAGTCCGTGACATTATATGTACAATAATGAAGTAAATGTGCTTTGTTACCTCTTACCTCTGAATATTAGGCATGTCAGTCATACATTTGCAAAAACTGCAATCATTTAGATAAATATATGCACAATGAAACAATACCGTAAAAACCTTATCAGATTTTATATCCTTTATGTATTGATCTTCAGTAACCACTTTTATTGTTGATCTGAGTCAAGGTGGATCCAGAGGCAATCCTGACACCAGTGAGTGCAAGGTGGGAAAGTTCACTCCAGATGAACCACCAATCTATGTGCCATGCATACCCACACAGCCTCACAACTGAGCGAGTACACCTAGGGGTAATTTAATTGAACCAATCTGCCCATATGCAGGTCTTTGGACCAGGCGTGAAGAACCTGAAAGAAATCCATGCAAACAGGAAGAACAGGCACAACTCTGTAGGGATGCTATTCGAAGCACCACCATAAAGCCTGAGAATTTGACATAATCCTTTTTAATTTACAATCTAAAAGTTCAGTTATCACCTCCAGTATTTTGTTCTTCTGTCCCTCGTTGACTCTGCCTGCCAAGCAGCAGTGAGCCAGTGCGTTCTGGATGATGTACTTGTTAGACTTGGCACTGGGCTCCTTGTAAAGCTTTGGCCCTAATAAAGACAATATGAAGTATTCAACATTGTTTCAATCCTATTAAGCCTCATGTCCAATACACACAACCCCTAATATTTAAACTCCTATTAACTGAAGTCCAATTGCAGCGACACTTATATTTTATAATAAGATAATAAGAATAAATCTCAGAGACAATATATGTTAATGGAAGAGAAGGAATGTCCTGAATTGAAACTCATTATGACTAACAATGCATTACAAAGATATATAAAGATATACACAGTTATACTAAATGCTACATGCACCTAATAATTACTTTTTAACTAAAGTTAGGTTTTTTTTGTTATTTGTGTTGCCTTGTGCACCTGTGTATTCTGTGTTAGATGCTGCCGATGATGTTGATTCGTTTTCCCAGTTCTCCCCATTCCGGTTTACTGTGGGACAAGGTGACAACTGACCCTCTGCAGTCTCCGGTCTGTAGATAACCATGAACACACAAATGCAATATTAAATACAGCATTAAATATTTAGATCATACACTGTGTACACAATTATAATGCAAACCCAGATTCGTGTTAAAAAAAAAAAAACATCTGTGAAAGCATTTTTTGAGGAATGCTTTAATGTCAGATATACATAATTCTCAGGTAGTTTTTTGCTTCCTTGAAAATGGGACATAAAAGATACCTAAGAGATGATGAAAAAGTAAAAGTATATAAAAAATAGCTTTCAAAGGGATACAAAACAATTGAAATTGAAAATATCTTGAATTGTGGTATTGTATGGACTGGTGATCTCGACAGTGAATTGGTTGGACCATTTCGAGTGAAAGATGGATGGAAAATCTACTGCCAGATGGAGCAGTGGTACCAGAAAAAGCCACCATCATTCATAAGGACAGTGATACTGATGCATGCAAGTACACCAGAGAGTGGCTGGTCAGCAAAGGGTTCAAAGGTGGTCAAATGATAAATTGCCCCTTGCTGATCTAATTTGAATCCAATTGAAAACCTGTGGGTCATCCTAAACAGGGAGATTTACAGGCCAAGGAAAGTAGTATATAGCTCTGAACAGCCTGTGAACATCTCCCTTGGTTGCTTCAGCTAAAATTGGGTATAAGCACATTAAAAACTGACTGAATCCATGCATATAAACATAGTAGAGGTGTTAAAAATGATAGATGGCTATACTGGTAAATGAATGTATAATCAGTTATGTAAAGAGATGTTTTGGTGTTATTTGTCTATGAACCAAACTGTAAAAAAACAAAAAACAAAAACGATGTATTTTCCAGTCGCATAATAATTGTGCACACCGAATTTTTGGATTTTTTTTTCTTTGTCACATTACAAACTCTGAGTTTGTCTTTATATAACATTTACCTTTCGTGCAAGGAATAAACTGCATTGTGGATATAAAAATATTTTTAAGATTCTGAAAAAATACACAGTGTGTATGAGAGTGGTTGCAGTTATTCATTAATAAAAAAAGGAAATTCATAAGTATTAAAAACCTTTTATATGACATGAATAATTACAAAATTTTGTACTATAACAAACCTACAGTAAGAGCAAGTTAGGTTAGCATGGTGAGTTAGCAGGTTAATAACATGATAAAACAATTTCTCTTGCAGAATGGGTGAACTGAAATACAGCATGAATGAGGTGATAGAAAAGCAGGTGATCTTGTTGGCATTCCAGTTTATTACATGTTTATAGCCTCCTGAGAACCGAGCTAATACCAAGGGTTCATTAGGTTAAACATGCATGGTTATCCTAATTTTTATCCTAAGAAATCCTACAAATATCTTTCTGCTTTTTGTTCTGCCTCCTATGTGAAAAATGCATGTTAAAAATGTTAAAATGCATTAAGTACTTAAAATACTTTTATAAATGGGCTATTTGTTTAACTCCCAAATTATATATATATATATATATATATATATATATATAAAGAACCCACAATTTCTGACATCAAAACTGATTTAAAAAAAATGTATAACTAAAAGTAATTTTTCTGTTTCTGTACAATAAGCTTTTCGGGATAGAGCCAGTTTAAAGGACATGAAGATGACATGTCTTTTTAACCTCGAACCCAGGTAATGACAAGCCCAGGATGTCTGATTAAACATACAGCAGGACGTAACCTGATAGCGCAAATTTATACAATGAGAAATGAGAAACATAACGTATAATACTGAGGACACAAATAAACATACAGGGTCTCAGGAGGCTGTGTATTGCACAGTGACAACTATGGTCTGCTGGAATAATACATCGATATTTACAGTGTGTAGCCAAAATATGCATAAAATGAGTATATCTATAATGAATAAATGATTCCGATGCCATGTAGACGTTGTCCAGCGGCAGAGACCTTTCTATGTTTAAAATGATCTGATCTGAGAGAACCGACCTGGCCTTTGCCCCTTTTGCAGAGCTCAAAAAGAAACACAGACTGCCTGGAGAAAATTTACTGCGTCTGGCACAGCATAGGGAGGAACAGAAACAACAGGGATGAACATCAGGCAAGAAGTAACAGAAGGGAAAAATCCAGAAGCGTTGGGTGGTATACCGTATTAAAGTGAATACCGTGAATATGATGAAGTGGCACCAAGTATTCAGCGTTTAGAAAATTATTAACATGCATAACCATAACACACATTAATCTAACAAGACTTTAAATCATTCACTAAGTTTAGATTTTAACCAAGACCAGAGCACATACTCTTACATTATTATAGGGATGAGGATATGGGAATAAACCTCAAAATAAAAAGGCAAATAAAAAGGCAATTTTCCACCTTATAATCATGATTGTGCTGAATGAAAATAAGCTTATTTTTATTTCAAACAGCACCTGTGTACGTACGCTGCCAGTGGCCAATGTGACGGCTACTTAAATAACATGAATCCTGCATGTGCCGCTGTTGCAGTCCATTTTAAAATGAGCCCCAAACTAAGATGAGCAACAAAGTATGGGTGCAAATTCCTGGACATTTGTCTTAACCGATAATAAGTTAACAATGAATAATCCATTAATAATAAATGATAATTTTTTTTTTCAGGTTAAATATTATTTAAATAGTTCAAATAATAGAACAATTCCAACAATTTGGGGTTATGTAGAACAAATTAGTGAAGGAAAAGTATTTTAAACAAAAATAATTTAAAACAACAAGGTTGACAAAAAATACTTTATGTTCCAATTTAAAAACAAGGCCACAATAAAACCCTGTCCAATATGGTGCACTACCTGGACTGCCCACTTGTGGCAGAAGAGTTAATAAATATGTGACCTCCAAGAAATATGACCCAAAACAAACAAATACAAGTTATTACTGGTTAATAAAAACCAGGTCACCAGGACTTTGGCTTGTGCAGAACAAAAAAAAACAGTTATGAGAGTAAAAACTCCCTTTATTTCTCTATATAATCCCCTGCTACACTGACGCACTGTGTTATCCAGCATTCACTGTTAATTTGTGATTTTTGAGGCTGGTAACTCTAAATGAACTTTTAGTTTTGATATTGCATTTGTAGAAAATAAATCACTAAACAAAAAACAGCTGTGTTGTTTGAAGCCTTAGTGGTTTATATACATTAACATACAGTACTTCTAACTAAAGATTTGAAAGCAGTCCCAGTAAATAAGTGTCATTATGCACAAAATTTAAATGCAATAAGCAAATCAAATATCTCTGAAAAGCACTAGGTAACTCAATCATCTCCAAAAGAATTTGAAGATCAGGTTAAATTCTTTGCATGCCTTTAAATAGCATCACCACATGTTGGTAATCTGTTAAACAGGTAATCTCACAGATTAGATAGTTAGTACTGTAGGTGTGTACTAAAAACATGCTCACCTGGACATCCTCTTGTCTGGCTGGACACTTTCGTTGTCTGCCAAGTTAAGCGAGGCAAGTGATATACTGGAGACAGAGTATCCCCGAGGTCTTGACCCTGGAGACATACACGAACCATATGTGTAAACGACAGCATAAAGTGACCATTAATCTAGCGCTTTTCCTGTACAATGTACAGCTGTACAGTTATAATTAGGGAAAGCTTATATTTACACAAAGATTGTAAATATATATATGTATATTTACACAGTATATATATGTCTTGCTGAACAGGTACTGCATTTCTTGGTTCTCAGATTTGGTGGGAAGCTAATGCATGATACAGTTTGTGATATTCAGCTGATTTTTTTCCCTCTTTGTGAAGTTTTTATCAGAACACAGTTTTAAAGGTGCTGATCTAGTGACCTCAGAATAGCCAGGAGGTGCTGATTAGTTTCCCTGTATTTTATATCAATCAATAATTTGTAATTTCAATATTACGTGAGAATGAGTGATCTGAACTCTCTGCTCTCATGATCTGGGTCTCTCTAACCTCATCTCTGATCTAGGTTTTAGCAAACAGTTCATTGTTGACAGGCAGACGTTTTTTCAAAAACGTGGGGAAACAAAATATACAGACCGAGTTAAAGTACTGTAAGTTGAGAGCCTAACTTGGGTACAAAAGGTTTCGGAAATAACCAGGGATTGTAGTTATTAAGTGGTTTAGCACTCCCAGAGATGTGAAGTGCATTTATATGAGTGCATCTTATACCTTGGCTAGCTAACTATCACACTTATTCATCCTGTTATGTGCTGGATATGTGGGTCACTCAGTATGCATTAAGATACAGTCGGGTTGTTGCATGTTTTTTGTTCTTTTTCTACTTCTTGCTTTTGACCTGAGATCAAACTCTGTGCAGGAAAGTTTGTGCTTCATAACCCTAATATCTCTATCATTTGGAAATTTTGCTGTATGTAAAAAGTTTAAATTGGATTATTGCAGTAATTAATCAATTTCAACTGGATACATTTCTTTTAACCCCAACCAATGCAGTGAGTAGCTTCTCATTTTATTATGGTAAAATATATATCCCAAAGTTGCGGAATGTTAGAAAACACATTTATTGTGGAAAACATATTGTTAAAGTGTTACTGTGTTTCAGAAGGGTTGAATTATTGGTCTGTGTTAAGCAAAGAAAACAACTAAAAGCACAAAAATTACTGAAATTTTTGAACTGGCCAACACATCATTAACTAATAACCACTAAACAGTTGTGTCACCATAAAAGAGACATTTTCTATGCTATCATGTTTACCGTCTGGTGGCAGTATAATGATATGGGGTACTTTCAGTTGCTTTTATATACTGTAGCAGGGGTTAAATGAAAATTGTAAATTTTTTTTATAGTGGCGCTTCACATTACTGCTTTTTCATTGCCACAGATTTGGAACATATGAAACATGTTGGTTTTTAACTTTCCAGTAGGAAGAATAGACATATATCGATCTTTCCGTTTACCTTTGAAGTTTCAGTCTACTTGGAGTAAGCTGTGTCATACTACAATTTCTTTTCATTCCGGAGGTTTTGTTCTAGACATGGTAAAATATGCCACTTTGGTTGATTGGCTCTGTTGCGTTATGCGTAAAGCAACGCCTACCTAAAGAGGAAAAGCGGTAGATTCATGGTATATTAATGATAATACTAATAATATAATAAAGTTTATCAGAAAAACATCAGTTTCCGAATAGAACCGTCACTGTGGATCCGGACTGCTGTCTGCTATTTAGTGATACCTTATATATAGGAACATCAGGTACTGAATCTTTTACATCCTTTACATTATGTAAGTCAATTAAATTACACTCATGTTCACTGATCATGTTCACCTTTACAGTGGTGAGTTAAGCTCATGTACCTTCATGTTCACTGAGCAACAGGGTCACAGCAATTCCTGCTTGTAAATGGCAATTTTTTTCTTAGATTGTGTTTTCATATCGTGTCTGCTGCTTATACACATTACACCCATGTATATCTATAGCAAAGATTGACTGCACTGTAAGTGATGTACCTGTGTACGTTTGAGCAGGTGGTTTAGGAGACTCCATGATGTCTCTGTGCATGGACTTGGGACGGGGCTTCTTCAGTTTGGTGCTTGAAACATGGGGTTTAATGACACTGTCCATGTCCTCCATCAGCTTGAGCTGCCTCCTCCTCAAATACTCGTTTTTTATGTAATCCCGTCTTGCCTTCTCCTCCTGTTTCTTCTGCCGATCCTCTTCTGCTTTCAGTCTGTCCAGCAGATAGATTAACCATTGAAAACTTGATTAAGACTAAAGATTATAGCTTTAGAACGATTAAGCCATTTAAACAAATATCAAAAGAATGTGAATAAACACTTTTAACATTTGCAAAATTATAGCTGAACTAGAACATGTTTTCAGCATTCTGTGTCTGTTTGTATTCTGCTGTAGAGAGAGTGAGGTAACCTTGACATCTCCTTCTTCTGCTCCATCTCTTGCTCCTGCTGCTGTTTCTTCATCTGCATATCTTTCTCTCTCCTTAACCTCTTCTCCAAGAGAGCTGCTCTCTTCTGTGCAATGTCCTCCTCACCTTTTTGATCATCCTAAAAGAAAACAGGTACAAAGCATCCTGAGAGGATTCCTCAGAGGAATCCATAATGAGATACCCCCCCCCCCCCAACTACTCAAATGGTTCTGGCAACACACATACATAATTAACAGAAACAGGTACATATGAACACACATGAAGCCCCAACCTTAAGTTAAAATGTAGATACACAAACATAGTACCATAATACTTAAGATTACAAATATAAGCAAAAAACACATATAAGAACATGTACTCGACCAAGCCATAGGCACTAATCAGCTCAAAAGGCAATCAATTCTATCAGTCAATTTCTATTGAATCAATTCTAAATAAAAGATGGTATGATATTATAACACAAATAATTGATATTACTGCAACAGCAGAATAGCTATATGCCATCTGTATTAAGGATGTTATTACCTGTTAATTAAATTTTAATTGTAAGAACAAAGTGTAATAAATATTGGTTAACATACTTTATGATATCATTTATGATTCTTCCAGTTTATTCTAAGACAAACATCATAGCCTACCATCCTCTGGAAAAATGCTTATAATACAATAATTGTCTGCTAACAACTTCTCTTGACTACATTTGCTTACGGTGTGCAATGTGCGGACCAATTTATTGGAAAAAAATAAATAAAATCATTGTGCTCCCAGAATCATCCTTCATAATTTGAGTATGCCTGAAATATGCCTGTGCCATCAGAAGGAAAAAAATCATAGATGTGATACCCTGGTCATTCAGTACAACCAGGTCATCAGCTGACTTCATTTTATTGAAAGGTAACATTTCTGAGACCTGACCAACATAAGCAATCCCAGACCATAATACTGCCTCCAGAGGCTTGTACAGTGGCACTGTGCATCTCTTCTTGTGCTTCTCTTCTTACCCTGACGAACCCATCATCTGGAATAAGTTCGATCTGGACTCATCAGACCACAAGACCATTATCCATTCCTCTAAAGCCCAATGATTATGCTCCCTAGCAAACTGAAGCCTTTTTCCCCTCAATAAGCCTTACTAACACATGGTTTTCTTATGGCCAAACAGCTGTTTAGTCCTGTTTATGTTGAGCTCTTGTCCTACAAAATGTAAGAAAACGTGAGAAATGCTTTTGGCCTCTGAGAGGCGCAGTGGTAAAGTGCTAGGTCTTACCCTGTAAAAGAACCCACAACACATCTTCTCTACCCTGCCCTCCGTCACTTTCCCACTTTCCAGTTCGTGATCATCCAAAGGCTTCAGTTCAGAGAGAGGCACCTCGATTAAGTCATTCCCACCCTTGGCCTGACCATCCCCTGTGCCATCTGTGCTCATCACATCCAAATACTCTGTTGCAGTCTGGGACTGAACCTGAATCGCTGCTGTTGTTGTCGTGATGGGTCCGGCTTCTGCCTGTGGTTTCTCTTTCGTATCTCCTTCTTTTTTCTTCTCTTTGTCTTCTTGGTTGTCTGTGACTTGGCTGGACAGAGCATCACCAGAAGTCTTTTCTGCATTTGTGTCAGGTTTCTTGTCTATAGACCCCACTGCTGGTGCATTTACTTCCTCTTTCTTTCTTTGATTATCATCTGTTGGTCCCTCGTCATGTCCCAGGTACGCAAAAGAACTAGTTTGTGTTTGTCGAGGAGAGAACCGGCGCAGCCTGGGTAGACTGTCCACTGACTGAGGGGTGTTCAACATCCGACTAAATGGAGTGACTTTGAGCTCACTTGGGCGTGGAGTACGTGGTGTTCTGGCATGGAATGAAGCAGATTTTCTCTTTATGGGGGCAGGTGAGCGTTGAGTGGTACGGGGTGACCCTGTGGAGGACAGGTTCGGGGAAAGAGACCCCACAGATCTGCGACCCACAACACTACTGCTACGTAGCTCACGCAGGTGTTTCTGTAATGAAGTTTGTGTTTCTGTTTGCGTGTGCGGAGGTGAGATCACCCAAGCTTGCTGCTCACGTAGGCGCATGAGGTGCTCCTGCTGCTCTGCCAGACGCTGCATTTCGGTCTGCAAGAAACTTAGCGATGCATTCAGGCGCTCAATCGAGCGTGTATACTCTGCCAAGTCTACCACCTCCGCACTCCCTCCTTCCTCTGGGGTCACTTTAAGTGGTGCACCATCAGGTTTACACCTCTCTAACGGAGAGCTGCTTTCATTTGTTTTTAAAAGTTGTGGTGGAATATTTTGCTTTTCATCTGGACTTCTGCAACTGCCACCATCACTCCCTAGTGGCGAGATGGCTCCTTTGCGGCAAACAACATTGAGAAAGGCAGTGCGACCCATCCTCTGTCGGTGTCGTGTGAACGCGGCTTCCACTTTCTTTTTCTGAGCTTCAATAGCTCGCCGCTTTTCCTCAAGCTTCATCTTTAACTGCACCATCTCAGACACTAACAGGCTTGACGGGTCACGGGGTGAGCTGGCCTGACTGGTACTTCTGGCATCCGGTGTAACAGACCTTGCAACTACTCTATCGTTTGTGGTGCTTACTTCACTTTTGGGTGTATTTACACCACTTCGCCCTTCCCCATGACTGATTCTGCGGAACTTTTGCTCAGCAAAACTTGTCATGCGTACAGCAAAGCAAGATCCAATTGAGGAGGCAGAGCTTGTGGCGAGTGAAAACTGACCCTGCAGGCTTGGCACCGGGCTGAAACTGCCACCGGTATCAGGTAATGGGCACGACCGGGCTTCGTAGTCTTGGTCCATATCAGAGTAGTCTTTTAAAGATGAGTCTTCATCTTGACCATCCTGGATGTCCTCTGTGCGAACATGAATTCCTGTATCCATTTCTGTGGATGTAGAATTCTGCTGTCCATCTTCAACCTGGGCTTTAAACAGATGATTCTCAGGGTCTTGCAGTTCAGAGTTAGCAGCAGCGTTGCCCTGGGTTTCAGGGGGGTTGCCCTGGGTTTCAGGGGGGTGAAGGAAAAAGGCATTTTCACCAACAGGGGGACGGAGACTGCTGTGAGAGCACTCTGGGTCATGGATGATCTTAAGAGCCTCCTCCATAGTTGGAGTCGGTGGCTGGGGATAAGTGATATCTTGAGGCACCCCATTTGAATACCTACAAAAGCTGAAAAAGTGAAAACCTCAGATAAGTGTGAATACTACCTTCACTCTGTTACTACTTAGCAATAAAATTTATTGGCTTTACAACCTGTTATAATCTTAAAGTAATATAATTATAAAAGAAATAAAAATACCAAACACCAAATTTATATATCTCAGTTTGTCATTCATATGCTGAAAGAAATACCTAGCTTCAGTCCCCCCAACAAGAGGCCTGACAGGACCATGGTGTGATGTGATATCATCATCCTCTTCCTCTTGTAATGGCGTAGGTGTGCTTCCATTAACGGGTTGAAAAGAGAGGTTCCTGCGCATTCCCCGCACAGAGTTAGGAACTTTGAACCCCAGGCCCTCTGAGCTAACAGACCGACTCAACCTTTGACCTGGTGTACAGGGCATAGGGTCATCAAATGGAATCTCAAATGAGATACTATGGGCTGAAGACCTACAACGGAAGGTAGAAGGAAATGATAAATTAATGAAACAAAGCACTATCGGATAATTTTAAAAAATTATAATAAAAAAAAGATAAGACATAATTAACAAAAGGATGCCCAGGATGCTGAGGTTCAAATACATATTCAAAAACATTACGTCCAACCCCCTCCAAAGCAGCAGGCTGGAGCTAGGCATGTAAAAGTTGTGATATTCCAATGGCAAGCAAGAACGTGATATGTTGTAGTAAACCTGATAGAAGACGTACAAAAGACATCCATCTGACAACCAAGAAAGGCTTACACAAGCGGCTTACAGACCAGAAATACAACTGAATTACAATTAAGGATTCGAGCCACTTTAAAAGGGTCAAATTGTGATGGCTAGATGACTGGGTTGGAGCATCGGCAAGCGGCAAGTCTTGTAGGATATTTCTGGTATGCTGTGGTTAGTACCTAACAAAAGTGGTCTAAAGAAGGTGAACTGTGTACTGGTGCCAGGGTCATGAGTGCCCAAAGCTTACTAATGCATGTGGGAAGTGAAGGCTGGCCAGTCTGGTCCAATCCCAGAGAAGAAGCACTACTGCACAAATTACTGCGAATGCTGGGTATGATAGGTGTAAAAGACACAAAGTATATTGCAGCTGTATGTGTCTGAATGACTTTCATAACCTCTGTCCACCACCAAAACCACCATGCTCATGGACAATAAGCACATGAGTATCTAAACTGAACCATGAATCAGTGGAAGAAGTTGGACTGCTTCTTTTACAGGTGCATGTGCCTCACCTTCAGGGGAAGAGATGGGACAGAGGATGCATTGTGGGAAGAAGGCGAGGTGGCAGAGCTAGTGTGATGCTTTGAGAAATGTTCATTCATGTGAATGTTACAGAAACCACCTTCCTAAACATTGCTAAACAAGTCCTCCCGTTTGTGAAAAAATCCACACTTCAAAAATGGTCTGAGGATATGGCCTCTGAATTCCTCAGATCTCAAGGTGATCGACTAACTGTGGGTTGGGCTGGGCAAATAAGTCTGATTCATGGAGGCTCCACCTAACAGTGTACAAGAACTGATGCTAATGTCATGGTGCCAAATACCACAGAACACCTTCAGAAGTCTTGTGGACTCAACAGGTTGGAGCTGGTGGATATAACGCACATGAACATATACCAAAATTATTAGCAAAGTTAATGTGAAAAAGTTGTGAGAACTGCAGCACCCACCTTTTCTCTTTGGGCCATGTCCCCACACACCCGTCTACATAGGACAGAGAGTTTGACCTCTTTATCATTCCTACAAGAAACATTAATAATTAGCATTAATGGTTACAACACTGGATGAAGAGCAAATCTATTACTTCACCGAACCCTATGGGTGAAAGAATGTACTATTATTTGTATGAGGAAATAAATGAGAAATAAATAAACAAACAAACATCCCATTGTGTATCACATATAGCCTGAAATATCACAGAATTGCTTGCAGTACGAAGTGAAAGTACGAAGATATGTCTATAATAAGCCAAAGTTCCAGGCTAATGAGATGACATGATAAGTAATGGTAAAATCTGTTTTAGTAAGCTGTTGGGATGATAAAACCTAATGAGATGAGATGAGACTTATAGTTAAGTGCCATAAGTACGTTTACACTGCTGATGATAAAAATGATTAAACACTTCTGACATAAACATAACGTGAAATGAGGTTTGTTATCCAGAACTTGATTAAGTTAAGCAGGGCATACTGTATGCATGCAAATGAAATAATACTGAAACTGTGAAACTGGCCTAAGACAGATCTAGAACAATATAGAAAAGTTATTTAGGACTTACACACACACACACACACACACACACACACACTGCCCGTCCAAAAAAAGTCACACACATACTAATATTTCTTTGGACTGCATTTTGCTTTGATTACAGCCATGACATCATTTCGATAAGGCTATGTGATGTCAGAACATGTATTTTAGTTCAAAGTCACATTCATTTATCTCAAAGATCTTGTATTGAGAGTAGAGTCTGTAAAGTCTTCTTCAGCACATCCCAAAGATTCTCAATAGGGTTCAGGTCTGGACTCTGTGGTGGCCAATTCATGTCTGATAATGATGCCTCATGCTTCTTTTTTACAATTTGAGCCCAATAACTTCTGGCATAGTCATCTTGGAAAATGCCTGTGCCATCAGGGAAGAAAAATATCCATTGATCTATTGCCATTTAATATATTCAGGTAATCGGCTAAGCTCATTTTTTGGTCACGTACCATTGCTGACCCTAGACCTGACCGACAAAAGCAACCTCAGATCATCACACTGCTCAAACAGGCTTGTACGGTAGGTACACGGCATGATGGGTACATCACTTCATCCACCTCTTTCCTTATGCTGGTACGCCCATCACTGTGGAACAGGGTAAATCTGGACTCATCAGACCACATGACCATTTCCTATGCTCCACAGTTAATTTTTTTATGCTAGCTAGAAAATTGAAGCTTTTTGGTATTCTTAAAAGCTACACAGCTGTTTAGTTCTCTTTGAGTTGTGAATGTGGAAGTGCATGTACTTTGACTATTAATTATAGTTGTAAGTTCTGTTGTGTGTTTTTTTAATAACCAATCTGATCGTAATCACCCATCATGTTCATTCATGATGTTTTTCTAAACCACATTTCTTCCTCAGCGATGATGGTTCACCACTATCCTTCCAAGTTTTAATAATGCAATTTATAGTTAACCTTAACCTAATTTCAGTACTTTTAGCAATCTCCTTAATCATTTTCTTTGCTTTATGAAGGCCAATAATTTGCCCCCCATCTAAAATAGAGTAACATCTTTGCTATGACCACATGATATATGTCTTCTGACATGGTTGTTTAATAAATGAAAAGCTAGTCTGTAGACTATGAATTATAAATTATAAAGTTCGCTGTACAATTTGATCTCCTTAAAAGAATACTCGCCTATATTTATTTATCATCTGCAAGTTATTTACAAAAATAAACAAATACTTCAATTGTTGACAGCCTCTAAATAAATTCCTGACTATGTCTATATTATCTGCAATAAATTGCAGCCTTTTGCAATAAAATAATCTTACTGCGATTTAGATTTTCATGCTATTAATAGCGCAGCACTACTATGAATAAAGACTGCTATAAAGATAGACAGTTTTTACTATTTTTCATACATAATGCATTACATTATAATAAATAAATAATACGCAGTTTTAACATCAGAATATTATCTTTAAAAGTGGAATTTTATCAGCTTTTAAAATCACTTTATTTGAAAATGTCAAGCAGAAAATGTTAAACTTTCACCATGTTCACAGATTGGAAAGTGTGAATGGGGGAAAAAAAGCTGGGGAACGCTTGTATTGTAAAGCAGACATCCTTACCTGAGTTGGTGTTGTTTTGTGTCCTAAATCACATAGAACACATCAGATAAATAAATTAGATTTTTAAAAATGCAAATTTTATATATTTTTTTTAAATGCTGTCATTTTGATATTAAAATGAATAAAATACAAACCTCAGTGGGTCCGGGCTGGATGGTCTGTGGATCAGGTTGTGTTTAGTTACAGGAGCCATTTTTGTTGCCTCAACTGGTTTGGAAACATTGAACATAATAAAATTAAACTTGACACAGAACAGAACATAATAATAATAATTCATATTTTAAGTTCTCCTTTAGGTCTAACTACTCTCAAGCTGGGTAATAAAGCCAAAAGCACATTAATGGTTCAGAAAAAACTGGAAAATAATCCCATAATCTGGTTTGGTATCATAAAGGACTGGGTGGCAAAATGTGTAATTAGAGCTCCGAGCTTACCTTTAGATTCAAGCGTATGGGGCTGAACGAAAGAGGGTTTGACCACTTCAAACCACCAAAACAGCTCTGCCATAAAAACAAGGTAGTTACTCTGAAACACAAAGACAAATATACAAACATGACTGAATGACAGAAGAGACTGTATAAAGATAAGGCTTCTAATTGAAAATAAAAACAGTATCAGCATCTGTACGATTACTGTTAAAACTGAGAGATACAAGAAAGTACAAGTACAATGTAGCTTTTACGTTTAGTCAATTTAGTATCTTAAATGCAACATTATGGCCCCTTAGTGGCAGCGGAAAAGCACCTGCTCTCTCGACTCCCAGGTCATGCAAGACTTGACCACGCCCACTCCTGGTTTAAATCAGTATACAAATAGGTATTAATATTTAGAGATACCTATACGATTACTAATAATGGCTTTGCATACACCTATCATCTACATTTAAATAATAAACCTAATTCATTAAACATATTTGAGAATCCTTGTTTGAAAGCATATTCAGAGATCAGATTGCTCACTAAAATACATATTTTTTGTAAATTCACAGTCAAGACAATAAATGAGAATGTCATTTTCTGCTTTTTTTGTTGATGATACAATGTGTGATCAACAGATGATTCAATGTATGATTCAAAGTTTTTTTCATGTGCAATTAGTGTGTGCATAGATGGAAGATAACTAAGTACACATTTTACACATACTTTTACTCTATGACATCCTATAATACCTATCTGTACTTTCTACTTCACTACATTTGTGCATGACATTGCCCCCATAACCAGAGTGGTACATTGCATCCGGAAAGTATTCACAGCGCATCACTTTTTCCACATTTTGTTATGTCACAGCCTTATTCGAAAATGGATTAAATTCTACACACAACACCCCATAATGACAACATGAAAAAAGTTTACTTGAGATTTTTGCAAATTTATTAAAAATTTAAAAAATGAGAAAGCACATGTACATAAGTATTCACAGCCTCTGCCATTAAGCTCAAAACTTAGCTCAGGCGGATCCTGTTTCCCCTGATCATCCTAGAGATGTTTCTGCAGGTTAATTGGAGTCCACCTCTGATAATTTCAGTTGATTGGACATGATTTGGAAAGGCACACAACTGTCTATATAAGGTCCCACAGTTGACAGTTCATGTCAGAGCACAAACCAAGCATGAAGTCAAAGGAATTGTCTCAAGGCACAAATCTGGGGAAGGGTACAGAAAAATTTCTGCTGCTTTGAAGGTCCCAATGAGCACAGTGGCCTCCATCATCCGTAAGTGGAAGAAGTTTGA
>JAQQZS010000018.1:11411093-11423116 GCA_030068045.1 Platyallabes tihoni | reverse complement strand
AATAAAACAAATAAATAAACACAACAACAAATTCTGCAGATCCATCTTACATAACAAATGTAATATGGCTCTTACAATTATACTGACTAGTTTCTTCATGCTTCTTGTTGCTTTACGGGACAGCAACAACCAAAGTTTTCAGGAAAATGTAACCTTTTTTTATGTTTTAGTCTGTATACAGTTTAATTTTTGGCTTCCAAAAAAAACACCATACTGTATATGTGACATACTTCAAATTCTATTTGCATTAATGTAACTACATAATGGTAGGTCCACCCGAAACAAACCAAAAAAAAAAAAAAAAGGTTTAGATTTATAGATTTTCCTCCCATAATGGAGAAACAAAACCCATCAGAACTGTTCAGGACAGTCGGCTTATTCCAAAACTGCACCATACAGCCAGAACAGAACATTCTGACATTATTAAAATGTTCTCTCTGTCTCTCAAACTTTTTTTTTCCCGTGCACATTCATGCCACTCACTCTCATTCCACAGAGGGCTATTTATCTCTGCGCTCCTCTCTCTGACTGCACAACACTTATGACGCTACTTCAATCCCACACATTGAAATATATATAATAAACAAAACTAATGGGTATATAGCTGGAGTAATTTAATAGTAAGTCCAGCCCAAGAAGAATGCCTACTTCTGTTTATTATGCTTCTACATACTGTATAAGAGCACACACACACACACACACACACACACACACACACACACACACACACACACACACATGTTCTGTGTAAAAGTATCTAAAACAGCCGTTACATCAACGTGTACTTAATGACTCACTTTTCCATTACCCCTGGCTGCATGTTTCATCTTGCAGTCTTTCACTCTCCCTGCCTTACACACTCTCTCTCGCTCGCTCACACATACACACACGACTCAAATCTTCCAGTTGAATTTAAACAATGCACTGGTCATCTGTCCCTCCCACACAACCTCTGCTCTAGTAACACTGTGCTCTGGGTTCATTTCAGCAGTGTTTCTTAAGAACTTCTTTTTTTGTTTTAAACCTATGATCTGAAAATACAAATAATCGAATCAACAGGAGAACATATATCAATCAATCAATCAATCAATCAATCAACCAATCAATTAATACATGTACACTATTGGGAAAAATGGTTTGCCCCTTCCTGATTATAATTTTTTTTTGCATATCTGTCACACTTAAATGATTCAGATCATCAATTAACATTTTTTTTAAAAATATTAAACAAAAATAAACCACATTTTTTAAATTATTATTTCCAAACCTACCTAGCCCTACAGTATGTAAAAAAGTAATTGCACCTAATAAATGGTTGTGCCACCTTTGGCAGCAACAACTGCAATCAAGCGTTTTCGATAACTGGCAATGAGTCTTTCACATCGCTGTGGAGGAATTTCGGCCCACTCTTCTTTGCAGAATTGTTTTAATTCAGCCGCATTGGAGGGTTTCCTTAATAAATTAAATCATCATTTAAAAACTGCATCTCGTATTTACTCGGGTTAAATTTGAGTAATATTATTTTTTTTTTGATTATCTGAATCATTTAGGTGTGACAAGTGTGCAAACAAAATGTAATTAGGAAGGGGCAAATGCATGTGTGTGTGTATTTATGTGTGCGTGCGTGCTTATGTGTGTATAAAAGGCTTCTAGATGGAAGTTTTGATACAACCAAAGTTGTGTGAACAACCTTCAGAAGGTACCACTTTTACAAGAATTCATTAAACATAAGATGTGGGAATGGTGGCTTAAGCGGATAAGGCTCTAGATTATTGATTTTCAGATCTAATGATCCGGGCTCGAGCACCACCGTCGAAGGTTCGCCACACCCCATACAGTCCCATTCGAGAGACATTTTAATTTGTTACATTTGTTAAATGTTAATATTTAAGATTAAAACATTATATTAGTATTATTATATAGTTATTATATTATATATTATATTATATATATATATATATTATGTGTATTTATAAAACTGCGTAATCTGTTTCCTCTAACCAGTTTGTCATGCATCTCTTTATTCCAACATTGCGCATTTATAATAAAAGTAAATCTGAGTATTTTGAAATTGTGATTAATCGTGATTAATCACAGACTATGACCATGAATTTTAATCGATTGACAGCTCTGTATATACACATGCACACTCACACATGAACATCAGTAAGTCAAAGTACTGGTAGAATGTTAGGTAAACTAACTACATTTTTAATATGGACTACACAAAAACAAACCTGTGTAAAATATCCTTCTGGGAGTCATTCAGACACTTAACTGTGTCAGTGTTTACATTATCAGCATACACACACTTCAGGACCTGCTATCAGGACGGGCTTGTCACCATCACCCTGACAGGCCTCCCAGCAGCCCAGTGCAAGTGCATTCAAACTTATTATTATAGCTCATATTGGACTAGAAACATAAAACTTAACTTACCCCAGATTATCTGTATTTGTGAACATTCCTTCTTACCTTAATAGAACTAGAGGCATAGAGCATATCCTCCAGTGTGAAGTGACAGCAGTTGTTAAGGTTCTCCCTGCAGAAGTCCTGGATGAGCTGCAGGTTGTACAGACTGTCAGCCAATGACATCGTTTCCTTCACACAGATATCTGCATGGGGCGGGAAAAGAACACTCAAACAGCCAATCGAGTCCTAGACAGTTGTGTGTGTGTGTGTGTGTGTGTGTGTGTGTGTGTGTGTGTGTGTGTGTGTGTGAGAGGGAGAGAGAGAGAGAGAGAGAGAGAGAGAGAGAGTCAGTAGGATGGGGACAGGAAAAGAGCTGTGATGTCGTAAGCAAAATGTCCGGAGTCATGTGGTGGTGTTTGGGTTTGAATGCTCCACTGTTCACTAGACACCAGTCTCCTTTACTGGTTTCCTTCTATTGTTTCTCATCTTTATTCTCCCTCTTTCTTGCATTCTAAACAATCCTTAATCTCCCCATCCACATTTCTACCACTCACTGCCATTTAAAATCTTATTATGAAAGAAAATAAATAAAACAGAATCACTTTTTTTTTACACTTAGAAATTCACAATTTTTTTTTACTTTTCTTGGCACATTTGTCCATTTGTATAGCAGGTTACATATGTGTAACAGTTTTGTCCCCTTTTTATTTCATCTACTCTCTAATTATATATGTCAGCTTTATAACCTAATGGTCATGGTTTTCACACCATGAAAATAATTTTAAAAATCATAATCCTTCTCCCATCCTTATAATCACTGCACAAACTAATGTAATATGTATAATTTACCTTCAAAAAAACTATTAAAATACTAAACTAAGGTTTCGGGAGCTTGTGTTCCATATTAACGGAAAAGTTTTGTTCCTGAATCCAGAAAAAGATATCTAAAAAGTTTTAAAACATTGAATAAAATTGTATTTAAAATAAAATTCAATTAACTTGCCTTTCGGATATCTTTTAGAGAGATCTTTTTTTTTTCAACAGACTGTACACAAAAAAGGGTGGCATGGACAACAAAAAAAAAAGGTGAAGCCCTGCTCCAGTGTTATACAACCCTCTAATGTAGGGGGTAAAAATTTTAAGCAGTCAGTCAATCTGCCTAACAACAACTTTAGAAATTAGATTTCAACAGTCAACAGAAATAATTGTTAGTGGTCATGTCATTAATAGATAAATAAAAGTCCCCATTCTCTACGCCATAGAACTCAACTGGAAAAATTGTCAGACAAGCCTTTAGATGTCTGTTCAGCAGAAATGCTTTATCTCTGTCCAACAGACACACTCAGCTTAGGTCCAGCTTTACTTACAGTCAGCACTTCAGCATTTCAGTTTAACTCTCCTTAATAGTGCTTTTATGCCAACATTCATTTTCAAAAAGTTAATTTAAAAATTTTTATAATGCTCATTTATTTGCTGACAGATATAAAAATGTACTATATGTTTCTGTATGTGTAAGTTCAAGTTATCTGTGTGTTGATCAATTTAGATATGAGAGGAATGAGATCCTGTGGGCCTCTGTAAGTGTGCATGAACAAAAAAACCATTAATGTATTCATGTATGGATTGGCACCCTGTCCAGGGTGTACCCCGCCTTGTGCCCTAAGCCTCCTGGGATAGGATCCAGGTCCCCGCAACCCTGAATAGAGGATAAAGCGGTATAGAAGATGAATGAATGAATGTATTCATGTATTATAAATTAGTATATTAATAAATTTATAATACATTTTGTCATTTTGTACATTTGGTAAATCAACACTTCTTTTAGATTCGCATTTTTGAATTTTGTGTCTTGATTACACATTTTTCATACTTAAAGAGTCTCAAAACCCAATATTGTGTAGATTCCCTTTGTTCCACTAACACAGCTCTGACTCCTCTGAGTGTCTCCGAAAGACCTCTGAATATGTGCACCAGGACGTTAGCGGCAGATATATGCATGGTGGGGCCTCCATAGATTAGACTTCCCATGGATGCTTGACACAGCAAGCAACAATATTCTGATACATTTCTATCACAATCAGCATTTTTCAGCAATTTGTACTACTTTGGTTTTTCTGAGGGATCGGATCAGACGGGATGGCCTTCGCTTCCCACAGGCATAAATGAGTGTTGGATGCTCATGAACCTGTCACAAGTTTACTGGGACATAATTTGTAATCAGTATTAATGTTTTAAAGTTTTAACGTTATAGTTAATCGATGTATATGAGAATGAATGAAAAGAAAATACAATTGTATTGGTAACACCAGCTCTACTGCTCTGGTGTTACCAATAAAATTGTATTTTCTTTTCATTCAAATACCCTACAGTATTTACACCTTATTTACAAGGTAGACAAAACCATGTACAATATTGGTTCCCACTTTTCACCCACAATTTAATAAATACTGTAGATCAGAAATTGCAATTATTTAATTAAAATTTTTTTACAAATGTTTTTTTGAAAACAATGGTATTTGGGGCATTCATTATGTCCACATTCAGTGAGTAATGGATAAAGTATGATTTAAACAGTAGTCAGGTTATGTTGTCCCCCACCCCCATCCCATAGAGGTAAGAGGGGTTGGTCAGAAATTAAACTTGCAGAAAAGAGAAAATACATTTAAATGAGGTGGACTATATGTTACTAGACACAAATCAGTTACATTGGGTTTACAGATAAAGCCCACTTTACACCAGAACTGACACTATGCACCTCATGTCCCAACTCATCTGACATCTGCCTCTGCTCCTTACATTTTATCTACAGTATGTTTCTATCACTGGTTTGGTAAATATAACTGGATTTCTGATATTAGCACAAAATCATAGATACACCCATTTAGATTAATTAAGTGGTGCTGAAAGTCCTGAAATGTCGCTCATGAATGAGTGCTGCTTGTAGCTTTAGTTTGATTGACAGGACTGATTGGGTTAAGAAACTCACAGTAGAACGGGAAAATCCAAGGAGCTTAGTGAAGTTCTGAGAAAGAGGATGGTAGATTTACACAAGTCAGGAGTGTCTCTTTGAACTATTTTCATGAAAAAAACTGCAGATTCCAAGATCAGTTCAAACAACTGTATATACAGTTGCACCTACCAAGGACTTGTAGGTACAAGTCCTTGGTAGGTGCAGCCAAAGTCTGGAAGAAGCCCCAAACTGTCGTGATCAGATGACAGAAAATTGCTTCAGAGGGTCAGGAACAACCCAGGAGTCAATAAAGCACATGCCTGTCATGAACTGGAACCTGCGGGAACTCCAGTGTAGTCTGTAGTTAAGCTGGAATGAAATGCTGCCATCCAAGAAAGAAGCACCTGCTTCAATATTGACACCTTCAAACTAAACTCAAGGAGAGTTTAGTCACCACAAGGACAAGAAAAAAAGCCTTCTGGAGGAAAATGTTGCCCAGAGGTATGTTTACAGAAGTAAGGGTGAGACATTCAACCCGTAGAATAAGAAGCTGGTTGTAGAATGGATAAAGTGGACTCACTTTTACAGCCTAAACCCTATTGAACCCTAAAAGTCCAAAAAACCAACAAATTTAACGGAACGCTACCAATTCTGCCACGTATTCCAATATCCAACCAGAACTCTGCCAGAAGCTTGTTGATGGCTACAAAAAGCATCTGCAAAATGTAAAAATTGCTAGGGGACATTCTAGGTCCTAGAAAAAGACTCAAATATTACCACTGTCCATGATGAGTGTATGTAAACTTCTGATCACAACTGTAAATATAAACCTGCATTCCCACTCTGATCAGAATAACTAAATTATTCCTTATATTGTATCATTTAGAACTGAGAGAGAAATTTTAAGAAAACCTTAAACTGACTTTCAGTATATTTTTTTCCTGTGCATTGAAATTTATTACTTATTTCACTAAATGTTTTTCACAAATACTTGAAACATTAAATTTAAGTGGAAAAACAATTGCCAGCATACTATTTCATAAAGAATACACTTACCCTCTATTCGAATACTGTCTATTTACACACGTTTGTAGATTTCCACTAGCAGTTTCCCTTTGAGGAAATTACCATCATTCTAACAGCAATTCTATTAATCTAACAAACTCGAGTATACATGGCTACATGTTGACAATGAAAGATGGAAAAAATACCCATAACCCTCACCAGAGATTGTTTCTTTTTTCCAGATAGCACTTTCATCTAAAGCATTTTTTTCAGCAAAACTTATAATTTATAGTCACTTTGTGGCAGTGGTGGCTCAGTGTGTTGAGCCTCTGAGTTACTGACCAGAAGGTTGGTGGTTCAAGCCCCCAGCTCAGCCAGGTTGCTGCTCACCCTTGAGCAAGGCCCTTAACACTGTCTGCTGCGGTAAAAAATAAATAAAAAAATGTCTGACCCTCCGCTCTGACCCCTGCCTAATAACAAAAAGCTGGGATATGCGAAGAATAAAGAATTTCACTGTGCATGTAAAGACTGAGCTTTCTTTCCCTATTTAGTCTAGACACCTAGGAATATTATTATATCAGCATCAAATTAATGACCTTGGGTTGACCAGAAATTGCTAAGAAATTGCTCCAGCTAGGTAATGCCCAATTTCAAGTGCAAACATATTACATTTACATTAACCTACATAACACTGTAAGTAGCCCCTGTCTCAGATTTCTAGAAAGAGGACAGATAGCAGTACAGAGTGTTACATCAGTACCTTCAAGTGCCACTGCATTGGGGCAGTAGAAATGCAGCAATGCTGCCAGAGCACAGCCGTCTGCGTTGTCCTTCAGCAGGTTTTCCACTAGTGGGAGGTAGAGTGCAGGCTGAACTTTATTGTTGTCCTTTGTGTCCTGCACCTGAGGAAGTTGCACAGCAATATTTCAGTTACTGTAACAAGCAGAAATATATCATGAGCAGAACTATTTGATATGTATGATGTAATACAGATATAAATCTGGATGCTGTTGGCCAATGGGTAACCATTCATTCATTCATTCATCTTCTATACCGCTTTATCCTTGATCAGGGTCGCGGGGGACCTGGAGCCTATCCCAGGAGACTTTCGGGCACGAGGCAGGGTACACCCTGGACAGGGTGCCAATCCATCGCAGGTTTGCCAGATTATATTGTTAAATAATATTATCAGGCTTTTTATACACCAAGTGTTTTTCTGACATTATTCCTTAAAACCAAGTAATTCATCCAGCTTGTAAGGAAGTCACAACAAATTCTGTTAGACTCAAGTACTGTACAATGACAATAAACATCAGAATAAAAGAATAAGACAGCAGCAGTCATAATATTGCACATAATTAAATCAGAGCACTAATGAAGTCAGTATCAATGATATATATTCATCTCAGCATTAGCCTGCATACAAGCTATTACTTAAGTGAAATAAATATTGTATAAATGTAATATAAAGATATACAGTATATCTATTTTAAATACCAGCAGTTTATAAAGTTTCTAAGAATTTTTCAGAGAGCTAAGAGGGGTTCTAACATAGCTTACATTTTTTAAGATAGGAGTCTTAGCTTAAGAGTGATTTAGGACCAATCTTGGAGCAATTCCTAGCAAGGAAAAGACAAAAACTTTGATCTCAGTAAGGAGACGAGCCTGACCCAGTGCTTGGTGGTACTTTGTCTTCGTCTTCCTCTTCTTAATAAACTAAAAAGCCTGTTAAAAGTCCTCTCGCTACTGCAAGCAGTTTTTTACCTTGGGTTAAGATTAAAATTCTTGGGAAACACACACAATTCTTAGAATTTCATCACTAGGAGCAACTCTTTGCACTAGAACTTTTCATGAACATTGGCCCCAGATCACTAAATGTTGATTTAATATACATCATCTATCATTTCTTTATCTCAACAGGGTTAGGTTTCTAACGACTTCACTGAAAGGCCTTCCCTGAAAGACAGAACATACCGATCCTTGGTATGAAAATAAGGGAACATGAATACTCCACCAGTTCTTTGTTGGTCCTCAATACATGTACAGTATAGAATAGTGATTACCATAGCTTTCAATTAAAAATATATATATTTTATTGATTTTATATATTTTATTTAACCCTTTAGTCCCTTTGTGTTACATATATGCATGTTTGTACCATTAGTACTATGCAGTGGTCCTTAATACAGTTTTATGCAGAAGTTTGGGCACCCCTTGATAAATAATAATTGAAAAGATGTTAACACAGTCTCTCTTTGAAATAGAAAAAATGCACAATATTTTCCGCAACTATTGACGCATAGTTACTCTTTATGTCATAAATTGAACAAAGATAAAACATAAAAACATTATTGTGGCACTGTGCAAAAGTTTGGGCACCCTACATAATCAGTACTCAGTAACACAGCTTGCAAACGCTTTTTAAGCCAGGATTTTCTCTCATTCTTCCTTGCAAAAGGCTTCTAGTTCTGAAATATTCTTTGGTCGTCTTGTATGCATAGCTCTTTTAAGATCTACCCACAAATTTTCAAATGATGTTTAAATCAGGGTACTGTGATGGCCGTTCCAAAACCTTCAGCTTGTATCTCTTGAGATATTCCATAGTGGATTTCGTATGTTTGTTTAGGATCATTGTCCTGTTGTAGAAGCCATCCTCTTATCAGTTTCAGCTTTTTTACAGATGGTGTGATGTTTGCTTCCAGAATTTCCTTGAATTTAGTGGAATCCATTCTTCCCTCCACCCGTGCATGTTTCCTGTGCCACTGACTGCAACACAACCCCAAAGCATGATAGATCCACTCCCATGCGTAATAGTTGGCAAGGTGTTCATTTCGTGAAATACTGATCCTTTTTTTCTCCAAACATGCCTTTGCTGATTGTGGCCAAAGAGTTCTATTTTAACTTCATCAGTCCACAGCACTTCTTTCCAAAATGCATCAGGCTTCTGTAGATGTTCTTCTGACGTTGTATTTTATGATGGGGATGAAGGTAAGGTTTTCTTCTGCTGACTCTTCCATGAAGGTCTTGTGGAAAGGTGCACCACCTCTCCTGAGTTTGATAAATCTTCCTGCAGGTTTTTTGCAGTCAAATGGGCGTTTTGATTTGTGTTTCTGACCAGCATACGAGCAGGTCTCTCCGAGAGTTTTCGTGGTTTTCCAGATCTCATCTTGACCTAGTAGTTCCCCTGAACTGCCATCTCTTAATTACATTTCTCACTTTGGAAACTGCAAGCTGACAACGCTTTGCTATCTTCTTGTAGCCTTTTCCTGCATTGTGGGCATCAATAACTATCATTTTATTAATGACAGCTGTTGCTATGCACCAGATCTAATGAGCTGATTAAAGTCTGAAACCTTGTAAAAAGAATCTGAGTCTCTGGAACTCTTAGGGTCCCCAAACTTTTGCACAGTGCTATAATAAGAGGAGTATAATAATGTTTCCATTTTTGTTAAATTCATGGCATAAGAAGTAACTCTGCATCAATGTTTGTTGACAATATTGTGCATTTTTTCCATTTCCAAGAGAGACTGTGTTAATATCTTTAAAAAAATAAATAAAAAAAAATCTGTTATTTATCAAGGGGTGCCCAAACTTTTGCATAAGACTGTATGTATGTGCCCTACTTTTAACCTCTTTTAAACCCAAACTGTATCTCGATCACCTAGTAGTTCCCAAAGCGTAAGGTGTGAAACTATTCAGTTCAAAGGAAACTATGAACAGTGTAGGGAATGCCAGAACGGCAGTTTACAGTTCACTTCACTGGAAGCTTCTAAGCAAGATTACCCATCAGTCACTGCACCTTGCTGGAGCGAGGAAGGAGTTTAGAGTTGGTATTCATTTTGTGCACTTTTTATTATTTTCAGGAATGATACTGTATAATAACAACATTACATAATAATCTGTAAATAATAAAATTATTAATTAATTAATATTACACAGCTTATTGCATAATATTAATATCTTTAGGAATGACGCTTTGCATCTAGGAAATGAATATAATAACATTTATCCATAAATGATATACGTTTCAACAGTTTACATTTTGTAATGGTATCAATTTATATAAATTGATAACATTACAAAAGGTAAACTGTTGAACCATATATAATTTATGGATAAATGTTATTATATTCATATTATATATATACACATATACATATATATATATACACGATATATATATATATATATATATATATATATATCGTTTTGTTTCAATCATAATCTTGGACAAGCAGTGCATCGTTTGAATAAAACTCACCTTTAGTCCTACTGGTTTGGTCTCAAATTTCTTTCCTACTCTTCGCTCTTGAGCCATGGTCTCTCTCAAGTATTCGTTAACCTGCAATGAAACACTGAATACATAAGCTGCAATTGAGTTCTATTTCACTCTTTCTAATTGCCATGGAAACTGAGAAGCATCTGTCACCTTCTTGTGCACATATGCATGTAGCCCTGCACAGGTTCACATAGTGAAATATGATTGGACCACTTGTAAAACGGTTTTCCATTTTGTATATCTGTACATGTCTACAGTTGGAGGTATCCAGGTGATTCTCAGTGTCTATGACCTTAGCAGTGACCATACAAAGATGTCCCACTTGGACATTCTCTGAAAAAATCCATATGAAAAGGGTCATAGTCTGTCCCTTCAGGCTCAAAGACATGGCTGATGGGATCTTAATTTGGCCGTTGCAGCCACTCAAGGAATAGCAGTGTAGTAGGAGTGGATAATGCCAGGCAACCCACAGTCCTGAATGCATCCATTCACACAGTGTCCGTTATGGCAGAATTTACTATGCCTTTAAAAGGGGATTTGGACAGATAGCTCTCTTGTGCTCAAAATCCACTGTACGCATTATAGCTAAAATGATGGATCAACAGCGGATTATGGTCTGATTCGAGCTGGTAGTCTTGCAGGTGTATGCTTTTTGATCAACACATTCCCATGACTTTTTTTATGACTTTTAGAGGTGTTTAGATTACATTTTAAAGACCGTACTTAAAGTTTCATATATTCAAGTAAACTAAGCTGCTGTAACATCACCACTCATAACACTATTACACTATATGGACAAAAGTGTTTGGCCAAACCTGAAGTGACACTGTATCCAAATACATACACTTCAATATAGAGTTGGTCCTCTCTTTGCAGCTAGCAGAGCTTCCACTCTTCTTGGAAGGCTGTCCACAAGATTTTGGAGTGTTTCTGTGGGCATGCCCGTTCATTCTGTAGAGCAATGATGTTGGACGAGAAGTCCCGGCTCGCAATCTTCGTTCCAGGTCATCCTGAAGGTGCTTGATGAGGTTGAGGTCAGGGCTCTGAGACAGGAAGTCAAGTTCTTCCACACCAAACCAATCAAACCATGTCTTTATAGTCCATCCTTTGTGCACTGGGGCACAGTCATGTTGGGTTAAAAAAGGGCCTTCCCCGAACTGTTGGAAGCATAGCATTGTCCAAGATGTCCCCAATATTATCATCCCTGCACTGGCTAGCTGTTCAGTTTAGAATTAATTACAATTTGATCACAAAACTCCGGACTTCTGGTAGTTCCCAGAATTTCAAAATCTACAAAAGTGGGTAGGGCATTTTCATATTTAGCTCCAAAGCTTTGGAATAGCCTTCCAGACAGTGTTCGGGGAGCAGACACGGTTT
>JAQQZS010000018.1:11347929-11358957 GCA_030068045.1 Platyallabes tihoni | reverse complement strand
TGATCTGCATTCATACTGTGTGTGTTAGGTGGCAGGCAGTTCAGCATAACAGTTGATGTTGATTGATGTTAATATGACGTCCAGGTAGTTATTGGAGACTCAGATAAATTCCAGTCCTGAACTATCGAGCAACTGCCAGAAAAATAGCCAGAATGGGCCACTACTTCAGATTTGTATTGAAGGATTTCATTAACACATCAAACTCCAGCAAAAGTCCCCAGGTTTCAACTGCTGAAAAGAGATTTAGTCTTGTTCTGATTGCTTTTGTGAATACCGATAACACAAGTCCTAACCTCATCATCGCTTTACCCTACAGTGTCTCAGACAAGAGTTATAAAAACAATTTTAAGTCATTTCAGTTGATAATACAAATTGTTATTTAAGATAAAAAATATACCTCCAAAGTTTAGGCTAAATAAAATAGAATAGAATAGAACAGAATAATCTTTATTGTCAATACAACAAGTACAACGGAATTAAAAATGCCATCCTTTGATGCAAATAACAAAAAGCTAAAAATTGTTTTTTATAATAAATAAATAAGAAATAAATAAATAAGAAAAACATCTATAACAACATTATTAGATTTTACCATGAGTAGTTTAGTCTTGATGAAGGCATAGAAAATCATTATTTTAAATGCTATTATTTAATTTCTAATAATTATGAGGAAAAATCAAAATAAAACAGGACATGTGATGAAATTTCTGGTAAACAGAGACTCTTAGCCCTGTAAAACATTTGAATGGTGCAAACTTTTAAAGAAGGTGATACACGTTCCCTGAATGACGATTCTGGCTGTGGTGATTTGGAGTTATTCCCATGGACACTAGTGTGAGTGAGAGAACTGTACACAATAATCTGCGAACACCACTTGCGCATCAAAGCCATTTCTAAATGTTTGTGCCATTAAAGGAGTTCTTGGGAGACCAGAGTTTAGGGACGTCAAGCAGGCAGTCTGATTATGAAAACTTTCTACTTTGATGCACTACTCTCCAAGCACTAATGAAACGCAGGATAAGTGCATTAGTGTAGATGGGGTTATATAGAGAAATAAAGGAAGTTTTTACTCATGACGCTGTTCTGTTGTTCTGCACAATAAAAGTCCCAGTTTGACTTGAACGCTCCTCCCTGCATCCCACCAAGCAGCACCCCCACCCTCACCTTCTTATACAAACTCCTCTTTTTACCCGCGACACCAACTCTCAAACCAATCGCGAGCGTATGACGGGTTTCAACCTACGCGTCCCCAACCAATAGAACACGCCAATCTTTGTCACGTGATACAGCGCACCGCCCCGTGTCTCTGATTGTCAGTGGAATTTTGAGAAATTAAACCGGGTGAGAGAGAAAGAGAGAGAGAGAGCTGCGAGGTCTGGAAAGTGCTCAGGTGCTGTAACTGGAGTTTAAAGAGCTGAGCGAAGAAATGCGATAAACATTATATATTAAAAAAAATAAATGAATGAAGATTGGAGTCTGCTTTTTCATCAGAAGTCACCAGCTTGATTGTTCAGGAGAAACGGAACTGAGTAGTAAGTGCGTTTTGTTTTTGCGCCTCCGGCGGCTTCTTTATAAGAGCAGCGACACCACAGCAGTTCTTGTGTTTATAAGCGTATCGTTTCGACCATAGCGTTTTTTCTCTCTATATATTTTTTAAGTTATTATAAACATACTGAAGGGGGAAGCGTGTCCTGAAAAAAGCTTTAAAAAGACGCATCAAGTGTACAGGAACCAAATCCAGAAGTTGAGCGTGTAGAGAGGAAGTGAATCTGCCTGCCACAGGTTTAGTGTTCAGGTTGGAAAGAGACTCGACCCAAACTGGGATGTTTTCCTTCAAAAGCAACTTCGACTAAGTTAAAGAATAATGTCCTCTAGTTTATTGGCTTTTGTAGTGAACGTGTGTGTGTGTGTGTGTGTGTGTGTGTGTATAGGTTATATATACTGTGTATATCTGTTTGTGTCTAGTACTGTCACATTTACACCTTCAGGGTCTGGGTTTGATTCTCGCCTCAGGTCTGTGTGCATGGAGTTTGCATGTTCTCATCGTGCTTGGTGGGTTTCTGAACTTTTAGGATAAATTGGCATACCTATATTCTGTACCTATGTATATTTATTGTTTTATAAAACTTATTGGAGTGATGGATGGACATACAGAGTAGAAACTGGGCCTTGTAACCATACAGTGTTTTTATTGTTGTTGTTATTATTATTATGGTTATTATTATTATTATTATTGTTATTATTATTATTATTATTTTTGTGTGGACAATTGCATGCAAAAATCAAACTTAGCATCTGGACAAAATAGGCATAATTCATAGTGTAAAAAAGTTTTTTGTTAAAGTATTCTTATGTGTTTAAAAAAGAGAGTCAAAAAGAGCAAAAAGGCAAAATAAAAAAAGACAAAAACTACACATAAAAAGAGAGGAAAAGAAAGAGAAAAGAAAGGACCAGACCAAATAATAGAGTAGTAATTACTGATTTATTAATTTCACAGTTAATTATGTCATAATTCCTATTTATAATATTTCATGTTTAAATCGACTATTTAATCGACTATTTAACTATTTAATTGTTCTTTATATAGTCTGTCGAGGACTGATTCTCTGACACGTCACATTTATAACATAAAAATATCACGCCCATAGCGCCAATTTATCTGAAATAATTTGTTCCATGCAAAACAGACATTTTCACGTCTACACTTCTGTGTTCATGGTAGAGGTGTAAGTGTAGTTGTATTTAAAATTCATAAAGTTAGTAGAAGACCTGTACTATATCATAAAAAGTTTGTACACTTAATGTCAGGTTTATGACACTGGTGAAATGCTAGATATTTTTAGGATGTTAATGATGAAGTGAATTTTGAGGATTTGTTTGAGTTCACTGGTACTAATCTTGTCCATCCTCCGAGGCTTTGTGTTTGTCTATATGAGTCCAAATGACACATCCATAATGCTGGAATGGCCTCTTTTTCTTCTATTTACTTGATCAGTTTAGGGCTGTACTTTACACATCTTCTTATTAGTCTTGTCTTGGTAATGTTCATGGTTTGTTTCACTAATAAACATTATTCTTAAAAGAAAATGAAGACATTGTTCATTGTAAGGGGAGAAAACTGCAGAAGGTCTGTACATCATATAAAATGGTTTAACAATATAAATAGCACAATGAATATAAAATAATCTCAAACAGACTGTCGGACAAATAGAAATGCAAAGCAAAACATTACAACAAAAATCACAGCTGCAACTGATCAAACACTGAACTGATGGACAAGACTTTTCTAATATAGCTACTTTAAAGCTTTTCAAGGGCTGAGTTTTGTTTTTTGCTGCTTCTAGCATCTTTTAACCAGTTCTTATCCTGTAGTCCATAAGAAAAATTAAATGGCCCACATTAACCGAGTTCACCCTAAATTTGAACAGGTGCTATCGCGTGTGACGTTAATTTTGCTGTATTGTACAAAAACAAGCTGCTACTAGCTGCTACTGTGTGTTTCATGAATTCATGAATGCAGCTATTTATTATTATATAAAAAGCATACGTGACTGGTCTAATGATATATTTAGCTTCAGTTTGCCTAAATAAAGAAGTGACATGTCTGCACGATACAAGATCCTTTGTGTCTTTGGCTATTCATGCAGCTGAAAAGTGCTTGATCCTATAGCTTAAATTATAAGCAGAAATTCTCTAGGGATGTTCTTAATTCATTTCCTGTCTGGTGTTGACAAGCTCCAGATGTGTGTGTGTGTGTGTGTGTGTGTGTGTTTCCTTAACGAAACATGTTTGTTGTGATTCCAGTTTTGCCACAAAGGTCACTGAAAGCCGATACATCCTGGGGATTAAAGCAGTCCTGCCTATGGGATTAGAGCCACACCCTAAAGTCCTCTCTCGCCTTATTTTTGTTTGACCCTCTGGCGTATGCAATTTCCATAGGCTATACGTGATGATGAACATACGTATAAGTAACTGTAATAAATGCTCTTTTGTATGTTTTCAGCTTTTTTGTTGGACCCATTGGATTGGATTTCATGTTTATTTGGTTTTCTTATCAAACTTTAAATGAAAAATGATGGACAGGCAAAAAAGGATATATCACTCTTGGTACTTTGAGTAACCAAGTAAATGTATTAATTGATTCATTCCGATAAACACTTTGTAATATTAGTTATACACAGATCAGTCTAACAATAAAACACAAAACATTAAGCCCAGTATTGTGAGTATTGTGGCTTCTCCTTGTGCTGATGGGGCAGCTCTGAGTACTTGGGGCAGGATTCCACAAGACATCTGGGCGTGTGAGTGGTGGATTCTGTAGTTGCTATGGGCTGAGGGGCTGGCTCTTCATGGATCGGACTTGTTGATTTGCGACAGTGACAATTGTTAAAAGTGCTGTACAAATAAAATTGAATTGAACGGGGAATTTGGAAGCCGGATCAACAACTTTGAACAACTTTTCTGCTTTCAACAACTTTTTTTTGCCAGTTAAGCTGTATACCTTTCTATCATATCCAGCTTTGAAAGCATTTTTTTTAAAAACAATTTCTACTACATTTTCTGTGGTATTGGATTGTTTAGGGTAGCTTTTGTTCCTCCAGACACAGATGAAGCCCATGATCATGTCAACAGTTTACTTGTGTATAATTGATAATCAGTATTATTCACTTTACCCGCACACCCATAGAGGGTTCATCCCTTCACCTCTGTTTGCCTCCTGTGCGTTGCTGGCTTTGTGTCAGAATGACTCTCATTGCCACATGATGGCTCACTCCGTGAGATTACAGTGGGATGTGAGACGTAATTGTATGTTATTTCCAAACAAAGCCTGCATTTATCTGTGCTCTGTCTACATTTACTGAACAGACTTCCCTTGACCAGGTGGATTTTGTGGCTTTTTTACCAAACTGCAGCCATAACATTCTCTTGCAAACATCTGCATTCTGGCAATGTTGAGGAAAAACCTGATAAATCAGATGAAACTGTAGTGTGACTGGGGATTTCACTTTTGCAAAAGGAAGTTGTTGATGCCTTGCTTCCAGTGCCATGCTGAGTGCATCATTACAGTGGAGAAAGCAGCATGCCAGTGTTAATGAACTCATCTGCATAAACACTTTAACTCCATCTGGAGCTTGCGGCAGCGTGTGGTTAAGCTGTTTTGCCACTGACTGGCCTTAAAGGGATAGTTCAGGTTTTTGCAAATCTGTCTTAAATCAGAATTAAGGTGCATATAAGTACACATCTCGGTTGTTATAAGTTTTTTTCTGCTCTGCACACCAACTGTGAAGTTTGTCTCCTGGAATGCGCGTACAATCTAACTAATCTTCACAGTGTATTTAGTACAGAATGAATTCTTTGCTTTCCCCGGAACTGCTTGCATGGCCGAGCGGAACTAGCAATATACAGTAGCTTAGGGTAAGAAAAGAGAGCACTTTTATATCAGAGTTGCATACTGTATACACTGTGAAAAATAAATTGTAAATTTCACGGTAAAAAAAACGGCAGCTGTGGTTGCCAGAATTCTACCGTAAAAAATACGGTAGCACCGTTATTGCACTGTAAAAAAAACAAAACAAAAAAAAACCCCATAAATTTTACGGGTAAAAAAAACGGCAGCTGTGGTTGCCAGAAGTTTACAGTAAAAAATACGGTAGCAATGTTTTTGGTTGTACGGGATTGCACTCATTATACTGTACATTTTACAGATTTTAATTGGTTATTTTACGGTTTATAATTGTCTAATTAACATGTTTATGTTGTTATAAAAACAGTTTATTCCCGTCAAATTATCATAACCATGTTTTTTACATGTAATTTTAATTAGGGAAGGAAAGGGTTAAAGGGGTGAAAAAGGGGAGGAAAGGTGTGCACGTGCAGCTCTGGTGGGCAGTGCCCTTTAAATCCTTAAAATATACAGTATAATGAGTGCAATCCCGTACGACCAATAATGTTGCTACCGTATTTTTTATGGTACATTTCTGGCAACCACAGCTGCCAGTTTTTTTTACCGTAAACTGTTGTAATATAACATAAGCATGTAAATTAGATGGCTATAAACCGTAGAAAAAAGAAAAAAAAAATCCGTAAAATATACAGTATAATGAGTGCAATCCTGTACAACCAATAACGTTGCTACCGTATTTTTTTATGGTAAATTTCTGGCAAAATTAATTTTTTTACTGTAAAATTTACGCTTTATTTTTTACAGGGCAGATATTTTTCTGATTTTTAAACTCTATTTACAAAGGTTTAAACCATATTTTCATATGTTTTTAACTGTTAAATTTAAGGTTTTACTTTGTAAAACTAATTCTACGGTTATCCCAAGTTTTGTGAAATAAGTTTTATTCTGTAGCATTTATACGGTATTTTACTGTTGAAATTATGGAAATTTTTACAGTGTAGTCAAACCTACCAAAACTCTGTCTGTCCATCAAATATGCAGTATCTTTGCCATATTTATTTCATTAAATTGGTCTATATATCTGGTCATAAAAAGGCAAACTTATTGGATAATTCTTTCCACAATTAACACTGGGTTAACAGTTTCCAAAATGAGTGCTTTAGTAGAAACAGCAGTATTGCATTGACTGCAAATTGTTAGTATTCTGCACTTGACTCATTTTCCATTTCCTAGTGATTGTAACTTGCATGTTTAGAGTAACCTCAAGCAGTCATTTAGGATCACTTTAGACAAAAAAACTGCCAAATTCCAGAAAACCCAAAAGTTTCAAGGAAACTCTGTTTAGTGGTTTTAGTGTCTGTTGTGTGTCATCAGACAATAATCATCCACGTAAATTGGAGATGAGTGTGTGTGCCTGTCGACGGCAAAATCTCAGTAGTGCTGAGCAATATTAACAAAACATATTTATGGATGAATTTCGAGTATGATTAAAATTTTTTGTTCTTGTTTATTACAAATTATTTATAATGGTTTTTATTTGTTAGAATGGGCTTTGGGAAATGTAGATGTGCAATAAGGGCAACACCACCAACTATATCATATAGCACAAACAAAAGTTCTAGAATATATAAAATATGTATATTAAAAAACATTACTTACAGTATTTCCTATAAATGGCGCTATATACTTAGTGAATCATTCGTCCTCGACGACGTGCATGATGATCATGTCTTTTGTGACTTGAGACCGCAAGTGAGAAGTCAACTCTGAGGGCAGGGGGGGACTTTTCTTCTCAAAGATTTTTCTCCTCAAATCCAAGTTCCTTCCCTTTTTTGGAGTGATGTCAAATCAACATGGACAGCATCAGAGATAAAAAAGTGAATATCTTACTGTTAAAGGAGTTATATTGTATATATAAGTATTAGTTTTAGAATAATCAAAATTTATGTAAAAAAATATATGGAATCAGGATATTTATAAAAGCATGATACAGAATCTCGATACTAATAGATTTGGCACCTCAAAATCATAATAATATCATATTGGGGGAGGGGTCTCTGCTAATTCCCATCCTTACTGACTACACACTTTACTATATACAGTAAGAAAATATACATTCCTCATCTGAGTTTGCTGCCTATATTGTTGCTAACAAAATCCCTTTTTTTGTACTGGATTAAGCTTATAATAGCATTTATGGGTGTTTTTAAATCGCAAATTCAAATATGCATAGGTATAAACAGGAACAATAACATTTTTAAAACACATTAAAATATTAATTTAAAATAACTCAGCAATACAGACATTTACTGAAGGACCAGCAGCTATTCTCTCCTAATGTACAATACACAGCCACACAATCCGGCTACAGGCTCTGATACAGATGCTCAAGATGTCTAACCATACTGAAGATAGGAATTCATTGCTAGAGGACAAAACCTGTGAGTTGGCATGCAAGAAGGTCAGCACACAGTCAGAATTAATGATTCACATCACAGAGAAAAAAAAGCATTACAGTATGAAGTTTTTCGTCCATTATTCACTAAATAATCCCAGTAGTTGCAGTGCTGAATCCCGCTGGTGTAGGATGTGAAGTCAATGAGCCATTCATTTCTTTCTCTCTCTTCGCTTTTTTTTATCCCTTACCCCTCCCTGTGAGAGTAATGAATCTGAAATGTTGGTGAATTTTGGGTTATTTTGAGACCAAGACCAAAGACAAAAGAAATACTGTTTTGCCCCATTTTGGTCATTAAACCTGATATAAGCCATGATACAATGTCTGCTAAAAAATTAATTGTCTTTTATGCCAATATTGTAAAACTCAAGGTTTTGTGGATTTTTAAAATAATTTGTGGATTATTAAAATAATTATTTAATTAATTATTTTAAGAATTATTATTCTGTAATAATACTTATAGAGAATTATAAACACTCAAAAGATCCTTTACATTCATAATTGACCCTCTTTTGAAAAAGCATAAACATTCTGAGAAGACAATAATAATAATAATGGTAATAGGAATAATAATAATATAATAGTTGATTGATTATTGATTGAAAGCAATGAATTGCACATTACAGACATTACAGACAAAATTTTTTTAAATAAATTCCTTTGTTTTTTCCTCCTCCTCTATTGCATTAAAACATTTTGAATAATAGATTATATTGTATTATAATAATACATTATAATCTATTTCTTTTTTCAAGGTATTGTTCAAGTCCATTGAGGATTTACATTTTTTTCTGCACCTTGTGGTGAAAAATAAAAACTGCAGCAAGCGCTAATAGAAGCCCTCGGGGCAGAAATTACACCCTTCATGCTTTGGGGAGGAGCTGAGGACAGCACAGTTAATGACAGGGTTACCAGTTTTGCTGTCTTGCTGTTTTATTCCAAATTGGGATAGTTTAAAAAATTCCATGGCCTCCTTCTGGTGTTTTTGTGTCAAACACAGTTACACATGGGTTTGCCTCAAACCAGCGTTTTCATTAACCAGTAAAGACCAGTGTTTGACTGGTAAAAACTTGCGCATGACTTTTAAGTGAACAGTAAATTCAGATCCTGTTTGATGCAAATTACAAAGTATATAATGTAAATCATTTTTAATTAATTAAAGTTGTTTTTATAGCTTCTTTTATTTAATTATGCATGTCTCTTTAGCTGAATATAGAGGGGGGAAGTTGCTGTTTAAATGTAGTTTTTTAGGCTTGCTGCTAAGGCTGTACAGTTTGGTAGAAAATTCATATTGTGTTTATTTTGCGATTTAAACTACATGCACTATATTGCCAAAAGTATTCACTTGCCTGCCTTCACATGCATATGAACTTGAGTAATATCCAATTTTAATCCATAGGGTTTAATATGATCTTGGCCAGTTGTAACAGCTTCAACTCTTCTGGGAAGGCTTTCCTCAAGGTTTGTGAATGTGTTTATGGGAATTTTTGACTATTCTTCCAGAAGCACATTTGTGAGGTCAAACACTGATATTGGACAAGAAGGCCTGGCTTGCAGTCTCCGCTCTACTTCATCCCAAAGGTGTTCCAGCGGGTTGAGGTCACAGGACAGTTCTTCCACACCAAACTCGCTCATCCATGTCATTATGGATCTTGCTTTGTGCACTGGTGTGCAGTCATGTTGAAACTGGTGTATGTTTTGGGGACAGTTTAAGGATCCCCCTTCCTGTTCCAACACGACTGCGCACCAGTGCACAAAGCCAACATCATATAAAACCATATGGATTAGGAATTAGACGTTAGACGAGCTAATAATTTCGGTAACATGGTGTATGTATGGTTTAGTATTTTAATGTATTTATGTTTATACATATACTTTTTGTGGGTGATGGTTGCCACTGGTGACTGTCTGGATAAAACTATCCACTAGTCACTTTTGCTAAGTTTAAGAATTGGACAAAAGCTGCGTGACATAACCCGAAGATTTTCTGAAGAGCTGTTTTGATGATTTTCATTTTGGCATAACCTGACACCGCCTAAGCCCCGGCTAATCCATACATGGGAAAACATGCAGAATGAACAGAGCCTGGCTGTTGGTTGGAACATGTTTACTTACCTCAGTTCCCACAAGCTAGCCTTAGCTTTAACTTGGCTAAAATGTTATGGTGGCTAACAATAATTTATATGCTAACATTACTTTGTGCCATCCATACCCATAAAAATGTTGTTCCGTGTCAACTCCTACATTTCTTGTGGTAAGCTAGTGTTTTGACACCTGCAGTGTAGCTGTCAATCAAATCCACCACACTCCTGATAATAGATAATTTTATGGCTTAATGTAATTTTAACTGACATGTTATATGAAAATTCCCATACAGTTGTCATGAACTAGCTATGGAGACCAAAACTGTCTTTTTAATTTTTTTTGTACCGGATTGTAAACATGTTTATTTCTGTACATTTTAACATGGGGCTCATTTTTTAGAGCCTGGTGGTCATTGAGGAACTGCATGTTTTGGCACTTCTGCATTGAACTCATTTTTTAGAACGGGAATTTGCCCCTTAGTGTGAAACAAGCATTTAAGTCTCTCAGTTTAATTACAGGAAATGTAAGCTGTCTTGGAGCGGCATACGACCAATTAAATTAGTGAACCAGAATTTTGTTAGCCTAATAGTTTTCTTGTTATTGGTTGATTGTTCATATTTCTAGCCTTTTTTTTCACAGTTATTACTTACTCACTAACTCAGTCACTCACTCATCTTGTATACAGCTTTATCGTGTATACAGGGTCGTGGGTGGTACACCCTAGATGTGGCGCCAATCCAATGCAAGGCACACATGCTTTCAAGGAAGAAACCTTGAGAGGAACCAGACTCAAAAGGGAATTCATGCTCATCTGAGTCATATCGGTTAGCATGACCATAAATAAATAAAGTCTTTTCAAATGAATCAGAATTTTTTTAGAAAGTCTCCAGGCTGCCCTGGCTGCCACGGTCAACTTCCATGCGGCCTCCTGGGCTTGCCCCCCCCCTCTTGCCACACCCTCACTGTACAGAAACAAACATGGACCAGTATTCAGTACGAGGTACCACTACTACAGGGAGTGCAGAATTATTAGGCAAGTTGTATTTTTGAGGAATAATTTTATTATTGAACAACAACCATGTTC
>JAQQZS010000018.1:11298747-11309205 GCA_030068045.1 Platyallabes tihoni | reverse complement strand
GTGTCTTGACAGAACAGACTGACTGTCAGAAGCAGCACCAGTGTTACAGCTACACCATTAATCTGTGCCATTGTGTCTGAGTTACTCTCTGTTCTCGGTATGCGTCTCTGTATTCTGTGTGCTGCAAGAAGCAGCTTTATACCTCCCATGATGGAAAATCCTCACCTGACGACACCAGTGGGTTTTCCAATTCCACACATGCACTTGAGTTTGACTTTCTCTGTCATTGCAATGAGGACTAAGGGGAACTACCGAGCTATTATAGTGACCTATTATGTTTGGCTTTTAATGTGTGGTACGGTGATGCCATAACAATGAGATGATGTTTATAGCATGATCAGTTCAATACCAGCTAATAATACATCATTTACAAAATACAATAAATACAATTATTTATTTATTACTTATTCATGTATACCTATGCATACACGCCCATGTACCTAATAAGAGACACTAGTGTCATTATTAAAAAAAATCTGAACTAGTGCACAGCTAACTTTAAGCTGTGTCATTATTAAAAAAAAAAATCTGAACTAGTGCACAGCTAACTTTAAGCTGTAATTTGAAATGTATAATTTGAGATGTCCCTTCTAATTCAAACCACAAAGAAATCAGGAAGAAAAAATCTACATTGTCAAACAAATATTAAAGACTTAAAACAAACACTTAACCAAAACAGAATAATAAAATGCTGATGTACTTTCTTTTTTAAAAAGTAATAAATATTGTGTATTTATAATTTAACCCTTTATTGGGCACTCATTGAAATGCTTGGAAATTCAGAATTTCATAACTTTTTCCAATGTTTTTTTTTTCAAATATTTTTATTTTTATAAAATGAAAATATTTTCTGCAAATATATCTAAATAATCTGCAAATAATTTAATAATCGAAAAAGAAAATGATTCAAACATACTGTATCCGTCTTGTTTATGTCATTCACTGAATACAAAAACATTTATAAAACAATAAATGAATAAATTCCTCCACTGTTACTTCAAGTGCCTGTAGTAAAAAGGACCAAATTTCAATTACAACTGTCGATTACAGTAAGCTTACTTTGTCTAATTACTAATTAACCTTCTATTTTTAGCACCTCCTAGATATCTTTGGTGTATGTTTTAATGTTAATGTAATGTAATACAATGGTACTATGTAGAACAGCACAACAGAATGTTTCCCTATCAAAAAAAAAAGGTTCAATTTGAACCTCTTTGAAAACCTAGAGAACCACTGACCATCAAACGCTGGGGAAGCCCTTTTTTGTGAAACAATACAAAACCACCACCTAAACCATAAACATCAATCAATCATTATTTTCAAAGTTAAAAAAAAAAAGAACTTGTGTATCATGTATCATGAAAAAGTTCTGACAGATAAGTTTCCTCATTTTTACACAATATAGAAGTCCCGGGAAAAAACCTACAGGCAGTAGTGCGGGCTTTCCTCTTCCTTAACCACAATGTTTTTATCGTTTTATAGTAATGAGTAAGTTCAATTTAAAAGTATAGTCCTAAAGTGATTTATTTTACATAAAAAAATAGTCTAAGACAATATTGTTGTATTGGCACAATCGGTACTCTGTATTTATAAAAAGCTGCAGGAGAACTGCTGTTGCTCTTGAACTCTGTGTGGGCTACAAAGCAAACACACTTTGGTTTTATTTTCTAGGTCATAAGAGACGTTATGCAACCATAGTCTTTAAAATCAAAGAGGGGAAATGTGAAATCCATCCTGTTATGTAGGTCATGGCAGAACCTGATGGTTTAAAATGTTTCTGTTAATTCATCATAGCTTCCCCTGTAAGCCTACAAAATTTCCATTTGCATTAATTAAAATGTTAGTTAGAATATAATAGACATTTTATCAGCTGAGCAATGACTGAACAATCTGTGAAAACTATGCCGATTACATGTGTGTGCGTGTATGTGTGCACGAATCAGCCATAACATTAATACCTCCAACAGATGAATTGAATAATTAATATATTATTACAAATTATACAACAATTAGGCAGCAAGGCATGAGTCGGTTATCAAGGCAAGAGTCCCTGATGTGTTGGAAGCAGAACAAATGGGAAAGCAGAACGTTATTTAAAACATTAGCCAAACATTTCAGGCTTTAAAATAATACAACTTAATGATGTAGGTGATAATCTAACAATAACAGCACATAATATTTTACTCCCCTTCAAGAAAGGGCTCGACTTTGTTGATGCAGACAGCTGTTCAGCTGATTTGTGACTGGTGTCGCTCAATAATTCAGGACTGAAATTCCCACAAACAGTTTTGTACCTGAGCCTCTGAAAACGTACAGTAAATGGACTCCATATTAACTTAAACACTATTCCTGCTGTGCAACTATAGGCAAATCTCAACCTTTCCCAACTACAGTCTTCTATTTTTACTGTAAAGTTTGGGTTTCCATATGGTTCTGTTTTAGACTCTCTGCTAATATGCTTCTTCTCTGGGTAACATACTTTATAAGCATGGTATTAGTCAAAAGATCAGAAACACCAGCTTAATAAAGTTAATTATTGTGTGAAGGACATTAGACACTGTATGCTTATTAACTTCTGCTTAATTTTGACAAGACAGAAGAACTGGTAGGACCACATGCAGCTATAAGTAAGCTTTCTGATTAAATAGTAATGCTGAATGACCTTTGTTTTTCATCAAGTCAAGGATTAAAAGTCCTTGATTTAATTATTGACAGCTCATGTTGATAGCCTTCTTTCATGTAAAAAATATTGCTAAGGTAAAAAATATAGTCACTACGTGATTTTTTTTTTTTTACCTCAGGTTTGGACAACTATAATTTGCTAAGGTCTGAATGTTCTACAAGGTGAATAAAGAGCTCCAGTTTGTCCAGAATGCAGCATCCAGAGTCCTCACTACAACTACACTTTTATCTGGCTTCTGCATTGGCTCCAAGTGAAATTTTAAAGCAAAATACTACTACTGACCTATAAAGCATTGTATGGTCTCATGCCATGGTACCTGAAAAACATCTAGTGTTCAATGATCCACCACACCTACTTAAATCAAAGGATGCAAGCTGCTTGTCAGTACCTCGCATTATGAAAAGTAAAGGGGCAAAGCTATTTCTTACAATGCCCCAAAGTTGTGGAATAACCTTCAGATTAATGGTCGGGACTCAAATACAGTCTCAATGTTTAAGTCTAGGCTGAAAACGATTTATTTAGTGAAGCCATCTGTAAAAAAAAAAATAAATAAATTATTAAGTAAAAGTGCAGATCTGGAGAACTCAAAGACGTAGAGTATTATGGTGAACTGGTATGTTGCTGTCTTCTCACATGTGAAGTGGCTGGTTGCACCCATATCTGTGTTTCCTTCTGTCTCTCCTTTTTAGTTCTTCTGACCTCCAGCTATATCTGACACATCCTGGTGCCCTACTTCTGGTTATAGTTTTTGCCATATGAAGAGAGTCTGACTAATCATCGTGCCCCACTAATGTTTGAATTCTCGTCGCAAGAAGGTATCTGGCTGCTGCTAAAGATGGCCCTGTATGGTCTGTTTGGAAGACTGTTCAACTTGATGACCCTGAAAATGGTCGTTGACTCAGCTGATGCAGGCTATATTTCTGTGATGGCTTGTGACTGCAGTTGTTTAATAGTTTAGGACTGAAATTCCCATGAACAGTTTTGTACCCGAGTCCCCATCAACGAAACTGGACTTTACATTAACATAAAGACCTTTCCCATTATGTTGAACTGCCAACCTTATACTTAAGTACACAGATACAGAGCAGGGACTGATTTGCAGTTATACTATTTGATTTCACCCAAATGAGAATGGTTCCTCTTTGAGTCTCAAGGTTTCTTCCTATTGCATTTTTATCATTTATATCAATTTCTTTTATTCTGGAAATCTGCTTTGAGACGATGACCCTTAGTTAAAATCTCTATACAAATAGCATGTGAAAAGCTTTAACAGGATCTGCTGCTAACACCTTGCTGCCAGATGCCACATCTTAATTATATTTTTAATGGTGGTTTGGCTGATCAGCAGTGTAAGTTATGTATATAATGTAAAATACATCATCTAAATAACATATAAATATCAGATTTTATTTTCTTAGACTAACTAGAATATAGAAAAAAGTTTTTGAACAAAACAGCTTATAGTGGCCTTCTAGGAATAAAATGTTCATGTTGAAAGCCAGTTGTGTTTGACATAAATACAGTTTCCCGTGCAGCTCAGAAATTCCCCAGTTTCTTCCTCTTACTAAACATCCCCATATTTTCCTCAGATCAGTGTCTATAAAAGCTACCTTTGCCAGGTATCAGATCCCAGTGTGACTGTTTGGGGTTTATCATCAACAGCAATAAACCTTGTTCTACTTGTTTCGTAATCTCATTCCACTGCTGTAGACATCATTAAGAAACTTACTTCTTTAAACTATGACTAAACCTCTGCTTGTTCTTCTCATGCCGTTGGTGCTGTTGTGTGTGTCTCTGGGAGAAAGCAGTAAGTAGAACACATCTTTACGTACTAGAGTTTCGATACACTCAAAATGGTGTATTACACTATAAACACCATTTCACTTTTCTTACTGTCTTATGGCATTTTTTTGTGTTACATGTATTATTACGAAAACCTGACTGATATGTAAATTAACCTGGACTGGCTTTAGCAGAATGCCTTAGCACAAATATTAATTTTGATTTCTTAAATTTGTAATATTTTTGCCTGTTTATTAAAGCCATATGGCTTTTTAAATTTCTGAAATAAACCTATAAATTAAGTAACCAGTCTAAGTAACTGTAATGACTGATGTTTAACTAATAACTAGAATGTTTTATTAAATAAATAGAAATCTTTGTAGTATATGCATTACATACTGGTTGGTACATAATAACGGTAAATATAACTGTAACATTAGGCTCAAGTAGTATCATGATTAAGTAGTAGTGTAAGTACTAAATGTGTGTATTGTCCAAACAACAAAATAATAAAAGTACACCAAGTAAGATTTACATTTCTATCTTTAACTTATATCCTGCTCTTTAACTTTATATAACTTTTGTGCAGTTTTTTGTGTGGATTCTAAAGTATATCCTCCTGTGTGCAGGTCGAATGAGATGCTGTACGAGTTTCTCACTAAACACTTTGCCTCTCAATCGACTGAAACAATTCTCGGTACAGGACGCAACTACAGTCTGTCGACTGCATGCTGTGATGTAAGCAAACATTTAAAACGCTACCCAAATACAACAGGATTATGTTTTTAATCCCAAAAACTTAAAACAAGTAGCAACTTAAAACTTGAACATTATAGAATTAATTTAAATTTATTACGTTTTGACACTAGAAAGTGTTTTGTGCAAGTTACTTCAATTTTAACATATTTATACATTTTAATAATTTATTAATTAATTAAGTAAATAACTATAATTAAAATTTTCAAACCTAATTCTTAAACCAAAATCTGTAATATGATAGACATGAAATAAAATTAGTGTTTTCTGTTCTTGTCTCATGTTTCTGACATGTTTCAGGGATTTTGTTCATTAATTTAGATCTATTGCTTTATTTGAGAATTTTACTGAATTGTATAATTAACTCTGCATATGAAAAAAATATGTAGCAACATATTAACATTCCACTTTAATGCAATGGTATTTGTCCCTTAATAGTATTTGTCTCTTTCCCTCTTATGCAGCTTAACCACGGTGAAAGGAAGAAAGATTTGTGCCGATCCTGATTCAAAATGGGTTAAAAAGGCTGTGAATTACATTAGTAAGTACAGCATTATACTGATTTATAAAGGCATTACCCAGCCAAAGTCAATAGTCTGGCATGAATATAATCAATGATCATTAAGTGTTCTGTTAGTTGCCTATCATTCATTAACTGCTTTGCATGTATTATTAAGGTCTTTACTAATAACATTCACTCTGTTATAGGAAACAAAAGAAAAGCTGCATCACAGATAGGATGAGGATTGAGAAGTATGACATTATTGCATTTCAACACTTTAAAAGTTTTTCTTTAAATGATCTTTGTGTTCTGACCATTCTATGGGAAAACAGGAAGTATGAGAAATGTTCGAGGAGAATTAGCCAACTCTCATTTCTCCTATGTATGCAGACAGTAGGTTTGTAGTATATAGCTTTAAGCATTGAATAGTCTGAACCTGGACTGACTTTGCTAAGACTCTTACTCCTGGGAGGATTGGTCACAGTCTTAAAGGCTCTCAGTTTATAAGCAATCCTTCTCACTGTAAAAGGATAAAGTTCAAATTGCCAAAACGTCTCTTTTAGGACCAGACACAGTTTTTGATGATTAATAGGTTTGTGCATTTAATTCGTACAATCTGCTGTGTTCTGTATTCTCTAAATGATTATAGAAGTCAGAAGGGTGTACTTTATTTTTTCTATCTGGTTTCTGAATATTATTTTTAAAAAAATTTAGGAAAAGTTAAGTATGTGTTGAAATCTGTTTGAGTTTTTTTGCTGATGATAAATAAAAATATAAAATTGAACAAATGTGTACTTTCCTTTCGTCCTCCATAACTGTATATGTTTCTAAACAGTGAGCAATTAAAATAAACAAACAAATAAATAAATAAATAGATAAGGATGGTAAGAGTACTGTAGTAGGTGGTACTGTATGCACTGCACTGTACTCGAGGCAGCTCAGTTTGATGTAATGCGGCTTTACACCCTCTAGATGGCACAAAAAACACTTTGACGTCAAGCGGTTGCCAGTACTGTAAAAAGGGTTTTGCAGGCTACAGTGGGATATTCTAATAACTGGTCAAAAGAAATGCATGATCAAAACTTTGTGAAGATACCATACAAATTAGCAAAGAAAAAAAAGGCACCTTAAGTTGTTAAGATTTAAAATGTGCATAAAATAGTCACAGAAATTAACATTTTCTAAACATGGTCCCTGTTCTGATTAATATGGTAGACGACCATGTTGCAGTGCAAAGAGCTGCCACCTCATGTCTACACAGTTACCAGTTCAATCCTGAGCTTGGGTCTCTGTCAGTGTGGAGTTACATTTGTGTTTTTTTTTTTCAGGGATCTCTGGTTTCACTTCCTGAAAACATCCAAGTAGGTGCATTGGTTATGCTAGTATATTATATTTCACAATGCATATAGTGTATGCATAGTGAAACAGTAATTGATGAATTGTATTTTTTGGACACACACTGCCTGGCCAAAAAAAAAAGTGACCATTTCAAAAGAGTCAAATCGAGGGGATAAAAATCAGGCATGGTAATCAAATTAACTTGATGAAGTTGCATAATTAAAAACTATTAATAGTGAGAGCATTTCCACATGCATAATGTGATTAGAACTCAGGAAAACCACTTGTTAGTGAGACTTGTTAGTTAATTGTCAATTTGTTAGTCAATTTGCTAGCGAGCATAAAGATTAGACTTTGAAGTAATGTCTAATAAAGGTCATGTGGTCTGATGAGTCAAGATTGACCCTATTCCAGAGAAATGTCTGCATGAGGGTAAAAAGGGAAGGACATGAAGCAGTGCACCAATCATACATAGTGCCCACTGTACAAGTCTCTGGTGACAGTGTTATGATATTGTGTTGCATCAGTTGGTCTGGTCTAGGCTCAGCAAAGTTATGTGGCAACAAAATAAAGTGAGCTAACGACCTGAATGTACTGAATGACAAGCTTACCACATCAGTGCATTTTTTTCTGCATTTTGTCACTCCACTCTCCTACATGTCCTCCCTCGCCACATCCATAAACCTCTTCTTGGGCCTTCCTCTTCTCCATCTGCCTGGCAGCTCCATATCTAACATTCTCCTCTCGATATACCGCTCATCCCTTCTCTGCACATGTCCAAACCATCTTAATCCAGCCTCTCAAACTTTGTCCCCAGACCGTCCTACCTGCACTGTCCTTTTAATACTAATCCAGTCCATTCTTCTCACTCTCAAAGCAAATCGCAGCATCTTCAGCTCTGCCACCTTCAGCTCTGGCTTCCGCTTTTTTTGTCAGTAGGAACATCTCCAAACCATACAACATTGCTGGTCTCACTACCATCCTGTAAACTTTGGCTTTTATTCTTGCCGATACCTTTCTGTCACAGATCACTCTTGCTACTCTTCTCCACCCATTCCGGCCTGTCTGCATTCTCTTTTTCACTTCTCTACCACGCTCCGCATTGCTTTTCCCCATTGATAAATGTTTTAACTCCTCTACCTTCCCTACATCTATTCCTTGCAACTGCACCTTTCCCTCACCCTCTCTCTCATTTACACACATTTACTCTGTCTTGCTCCTACTGATCTTCATGCCTCTTCTCTCCAGTGCATCATTCCACCTCTCTGGACTCATCTCAACCTGCCTCCTACTCTCGCTGATCACAATATCACCTGCAAATATCATAATCCATGGGGACTCTTGTCCAACCTCATCTGTCAACCTGTACATCACCACTGCAAACAGGAAGGGGCTAAGAGCCGATCCCTGGAGAAGGGTCCACCGTAAACTGCTGTAAAAACACTGTCCTCGTACATATTTTGCACCACACTCACATACTTCTATGCCACTCCTGACTTCCTCATGCAAAACCACACACAATTAAATGAAATCTTGAGTATATGACTTGTTTTTTTCTTTTTTGACCAGGCAGTGTAGTTGACCCATTTGGTGAAATGTTTTGGTTGGCATTGAAAAATAATAATAATAATAATAATACGTACGAGGAGAAAATGCTTTACAAAGTAACTTTACAAAGGCAGCAAATGTAATTAATATCTAATATCTTACTTTATTAGCCAGGCAGTGGTGCCTCAGTGTGTTAAGGATCTGAGTTACTGATCGCAAGGTCGGGGGGTTCGAGGCCGAGCTCCACCTGGCACTACTGGCCAACTTAACCCTGTCTGCTACAAGGGCGCTGTCTAATGACCCCTGCACTCTGACCCCAGCCTGCTAACAAGAAGCTGGGAAATGCAAAGAATTAAAGATTTCACTGTGCGGTAAAGTATATGTGATGAATAAAGGCTGAACTCATTAGCACCAATTTGCTTTGACTTAATACTCAGGAGAGAAAAACAGGATTTAACCCACTAGGTTAATAATAGATGTTGGTACATAATGTTGTCTTTGCTAGCTGTTTGAAGAAAACGTCTAGCAGCATCAGCTGAGACAAGCACACCTCATACATTGTTGGGTGTCACACCAAATTTCGCTGTACGCTAGGATAAAGAGAGTGAACATTTCTTGCGCTATTTGAACATACCTGGCAACCCTGGTCAGTCGCTAAATGAATGGCAGAGCGCTGTATATCGTGCCGTCTTCCCGGAAGTGTGCATCTTGTTTTGGTCTGGTATTTCTGCATTGCGCCGTTTATTGTCTTTTATATGCGCGGTATGGATTTATGGAGAGATGAATAGTTATACTTGATTGTGCATGTAACAGGTACTCGATGTTATTGCACTGACTGTAATGGAGAAATAGTCAGAATTTCATCTAACGGTTAGGACACTAGCTGTGTAGCTAGCTCCGCCTGAGGCTTATTTCAAAACGCGGATTTGGTTAAAATTTTTTAGTTTAGTTTATTGATCCATATAGTACATTAAATGTCACTGACGTTTCAACCAATCGTTAGTTTCTACACGTGTGTAGGGAAAGATAAAGGTGTAAGGGCTATTCATTTAAAATCAATGTTCCATGGATTATAATTATATGACATCGATTTAAATGAACATGTTAGGTTATATAAATGGTTAATCATGTTTAGAAAATCTAATTTATCTAACTTAATTACAATTAAAATGTAAATTAAACAATGAATAAATAACAACAGCTCGCATAAAGCTGTAGTGGCCAGATTTGGTTACCATGGAGATGACAGCTGAGAAGGAGGGATTGTTTGTGGACCCAGACTTTACAGTGGATGACTCCGCCCTTTTCTCGGACTACACCACGCCCCTTTCCAGGCTCACAGGGAAAGTCACCTGGCTCCGCCCACAGGTAATCTTATGGACATTACCACCGGAAGGTGCGGCCTTGTATCCTCGTGCTGTTTCTTATGAACGGAAGTATGTGTTTTGTGTATTCTGTAGTATATGACACTCTGTGGTCGGTATGCGTTTTCAAGAGTTTGCATGTTCTTGGTGGGTTTCCTCCAGATGCTCCGGTTTCCTCCTACAATCCAAAGACATGAAGATTAGGTTAATTGGCGTTCCCAAATTGCCCACTTTGTGTATGTATCTATGTGCGTGTGAGTGTTTGCGTATGTATCCTGCGATCGATTCTTCAGGCTGAAGAAGGTACTTGGATGAGTAGTGAACCAATTGTATCTACCTAACAAGAAAGAGGTCCAAGTTGACCTCAGACAGATAACCTCACGCGGACGACTGAGAATCTTGAGTCTATATTAGGGCAGGGCAATATGGCCAAAAATATTTATCACGATATATATTTGAAAATTTGCGATAACGATATAACTGAC
>JAQQZS010000018.1:11261926-11276841 GCA_030068045.1 Platyallabes tihoni | reverse complement strand
TACCTGTGTCGGAGTTTAGTTGTTTGGAGCTGAATTCCGTTTGTTGTTCTTAGACGAAGGAACTCACGCGTTTTCCAAACAAACGCAGAAAAAGGCGAAGCCAAATAGTATAAAGATGTAAAAACTATTTGAAAACTGAGTGAAAAAACTATGTAATTTAAAAGCTGAAACAAACGCAAAACTTTCGCGGCAACGATACAAAAACAGGAAGCTACGTCACCAACAGGAGATGAGGTTGCCTCATCATCATAGATAACTTCATCATCCACACAAATGCCATCCTGGCTATCCAAGTCATAATCATATGGATCACATAGCACATCTCAGTCTGTAACAACAAAGCATCAATTCAGTAATTCAGTGGGATCAGGTGACCACCTCCTCACTATCCTCTTTCACAGGTTGCTGCTGTACCATGGGTCTATACAGGGGTATGACATGAACCAGGTTGTAATCTGATATCTCCCCTGGGGGTCAGAGTGCTTTGAAGCTACACTGTAGGCATCTTTGACATTTGTGTACCATGTTGTTTCTTTCATTTTATACTTTCTAAAATGTGTTAAATGTGAAGAGAGATAAGCATGGTTGAAAATTCCAGACATACCTACATATGTGCTGAGATGATGGATTTGTAATTTAGTGATGGATGTATAGATGATATAACTCGTGTCTGCATTTGGGGAAGACAGAAATATAAACTGTGGTCCCATGGCGAATAACATGAGTGCATTTCAACAATAAATAATATAATGTTTGGGTTAAACATAACTTATTTTACATATATATTACTAACAAAAAATTGTTAGGAGCAGATTTTCTTATTACAGTATACTGATATATGTACGTGTTATAAACCACTAATGTTTTTTTTGTTTGTTTTTTTTCCCCCAGACTTCTCATGTCTCTGTGATGGGGCTGTAGCGTTTTGGAGAGGGGGGATGCTCTCGCACTCTCCAGCTTTCTGCTGATGTGGGTCATTTGATACTGGCCATAGATGAAAGCTGATGAGTTTACGTCGCGTTTAGCACATCTTGTCTACTGAGCCAACTCTAATGAAAGCCGATGGCACTCTGCCCTGCCATCTTTTAGGAGCTATTGAAGCTGCCGCCCACGCCATGGTCTCTCTTGGTTTTTGCAAGCACTGTGCTGCCATACAATGATCAGCTAGAAAGCAAAGTGTCCCATCATCAAAGACAAAGAGATCACTCAGGGAGAGAGTTACCGGCTGACCCATACAGAGCTGGTGTGCCTGCCAAAAGCTAAACCAGGTTTGAGAGAGAGAAAGAGTGATGAACAAGTCTGTTCTCATTCCTTCTGAAGGGGCAAATGGCTGTTTTAGCACAGCACATTTTTTATATCCCAAGTAGGTCACATACAATGTTTAACTTTATTTATTTTACTCTGGTACGAACCCAATACAAGTGTCTACTTCCCTTTGCTCTGCATGTATGTTGTATGTTTTTATGTTTACAATTGAACAAGTAAACTGGTTCACAGAAACAAATGTGTTTAAAAGTACCATACTGTACTCCATTTCTAAGGTTACATAGATCTCAGGTGCCTCAAACCATGTATGCAGATTATGCATTCTGCTGTGCCTAGAAGTCACTCTGTCACATTCTTGTTTCAAGCAAGTTTTTTTCATTTTCTGAAGCTTTAACATGTAAATGAGCTACCGTTCCCCATGTCCCTTTGAGAAAATAATTTTTCCCGCCAATCAGAACACAGGAAACAAGACGTTCCTAGCATGCTAGCATTGTTATATTAGGTTGAATCCACAATAAATGCAGCAAAGTTGTAAGTCTGTTTTTGACATGGAACCGTTCTTTATACAGAACTCATGTCTTTATCATGCTTTGTGTATGAAAATCAACAATCTCACAGACTACTAGCCATCTGTATCAGAAAGCCACACACACACAGTAGCTAGCACTGTTAACATTAGCTAACTAACTTGTTAATATGGCTAACCTAAATTTCTTTAGCTCGAGATTTAGCTCCATATCAGTTGTAATTGAACTTCTATACTGCTAAATAGGTTAACAATCAGGATGTCATTGTGAAGTGACACTCTTACATCCACATGCAATAGATCTGTTGCTACTTAAATCACATATTTTGTTTCCAACCAATTTTTAGAGTTATTACTCAGATAGCCGATGACTTCAATTCAGATCCGCTTGGCCTCCCACATCACATCTGCCACAAGCAGGTTGGAGTTTTCTGCTCTTTTAGAAGCACTATCCAACCTCATACTGTAGTGAAAGTGGCTTAAAAAGGCACACAAATTCTCTCATACATTATGACTATTCTTCTAAATTATTAGCTCAAAGTTTTGTTCTGCTTCAACATCCAATACAAGATACTATTTTGACCAAGTGTCAACAAGCAAACCTGGTTAAAAAATAAAATAAAATTTAAGTGGTAAAATAACTTAGAATAAAACACTTCAGGCCTATTTGAATAAGAACATTTTGGACCATTTACATGTAGGCATTTGGCAGACTCTCTTATTCAGTGTGAGTTACAAAAGTGCTTTGAAGTTTCTGTCATCGGATAGATCCTTACATTGGGTTACTAGGCTACTAACTAGAACTAGTAGTTCATCAGTCAAATACAGTTTCAAAGGTTTTTTTTTTGCCTATTGTTTGTTTACTTTTCCGATTGGAATATACAAAAAATTTTGCAAAAATCTCTCAGTCAATCTTGTGAACTGGGATAAAACATGTTTAGCACACAATGCACAAAACAACAGAAATAGTTCATATTTTGATTATGAAAAATTTTATAAGCTGAATTACTGAGCTGAAACAATTTAGCATGACAATTTTTTTTCAATCCTACCTAAAATGATGTTTATTTTATCTCTTAAGTGTCCCAACTAGACCTGAGAAAAGTCCTTGTCCAGGAAAGGGGTTCACATTTTCAAACTGATAAAAAAAAAATCACTTATAGTGTGCAAAGTAAAATAAGAACATATTAATTAATGACAGGTCATTATAATTCATTACAATTTTTAACTAAAATCAAAACTTCAAGGAACTCTTTATGATTTTTGTTGTAAGTTTGATCATTCTTTATATTTTAAAGATTGATACTGCTGTGGTCACAACCATAAAATGTCAACACCATGTTGCTTAAATGATATAAAATTTAGGGTAATTTTAGTAAAAAGTACATAAAATGTAAATCTAGCAAACTATGGAAAAATACCCACATAACATTTCAGAAGTTAGCTAGTATAATGTGGAATTTTGTTTTAAAGTATGATTCATTATTAAAATGTAACATTTTTCCCAGTAGTGCAAAATCTTTTAATGTTTACTACTGAAGTTTATAGGTAACCAACACCTAAATTAGTTTTATTTTGCATTTGGTAAAACTGTTCAGTCATTTATCTGATTGAAAGAGAAAGGATGCATAAAAGAAGGGCTTGGAACAGTCTTAGAGAAAGTTAAGAGAGCACAGAAAAAAGCATTGGAAGGCCCACAGCAGCTCAACACTCCTCCATTCTGTTCACTTTAACAGTTACGCAAGTACATTAAGTTATAATGTTGAAGCAATCATTTACATAGTGGTTTCAAAAAGTGTGTATGAAATTCAGTGATTATATTTTGATTATGCATAAAAGTCTGAAATCCCAATTCACTCAGTCTCACTCAATCGCTTATTCCTGTGTACAGGGGTCTGTAGGCTGCATGGATGGGGGGGTGGCTCTGGATGGGGTGACAACTCATTGCACACAAACACATGCTATTTTACACAATAATAGCAATTTGGGATTGCTAATTAGCCTAATCTACACGTCTTTGGACAGTGAGAGGAAACCAGCGTACCTGTAGGAATCCCACCAAGCACAGGGAGAACATGCAAACTCCATGCACACAGACCCAAGGTAAGAATTGAACCCGGACCTTGGAGGTGCAAGGCAACAGTTAAAAATACTAAGCCACCATCGAGAACACTCCATACTGTTACATAGTGTACGGTGATTAATGCCTGTGCCACAATCACTCTATGGCCTAAATGTTGAAGGTGACGCTGCCTACTGTTGGCGAAGTTCGCCTGTGACACACCCACAGCATGACATAAAAGCTGATAATCACATGTGACATGCCCACAACATGACGTAAAAGCTGATAATCGCATGTAAGACTACTTGTGCAAAACCCACTGCCCACCGGCCAAAAAAACAGAATTTCTGTTTCTTTTTTCTTTCTTTTTTTTTTTTTTTTTTTGAATGGAGATGTCAGGACTGTCAGATGGCCGTTACCACCGTCAGTGTCTTGTCGCCTCTGTCAGGTAGTAATTTTTGGTGTTTATGTATTAGTTTTTTGGTAAATTGTTTCCACAATAGTATATTTTTATTAATTTCTATTTATACATTTTTATTTGTATTAATATGTTTACTATTTTCTGCTTTTAGGTAAAAAGCATGGATGAATTTTTCATAACTTAAAGGAAGCCAGGTTTTTATCCTAATAAAATACTAATAAAATTGAATTTTGAAAAAAAAAAAACACTTGGTTATTAGACAAAACCTGTGTTTCCAAAAAATAAATATAATTTAAATGCGTCTTTTAATGTCTGATGGTGTTGACAAAACTGGGAGGTTGGTCCGAAAACGGGTTGGATAACCCACACCTCGCTGTATAACGATATATATTAAGTGTTTAGAATAAGTTTTTTTTGTTTTGTTTACTGTTCTATAGACAACTCTGTCAGTACGTGTCCTTCTGTAATATGTTGGTCTTAAAACCACGATATAAAAGACTACAACGCATAAAAACTATTAAAGGCTAAAGTTTACTTACTGTGCTAGCCTTACAAATGGTCGCGCACATGTTTTTTTATGAATATAACTGCACAACGGTGTCAAATTACTTCTTGCAAGTTGCTTGCGCGCATGCGTGGTTATGCTCGCCACCGTACCAGGATGCTCGTGCTCGCTAAGCTCTGGAACGCGCGCCGCTGATGTTGCGGATTTGACGGGTCGGCCGCCCGCCGGGACAGCGAGCGGAGGAGGACCGGAAATTAGGAAATAATGAACAACAAATTTGACGCGTGAGTAGATAGAACGCGCAGAAACTTTCTGGCGTATTTAATTAATTGCTCCTGTTGTCAATGCAAATCCTGCGGGCGCAGTCCTCCCCTGTAGCTGTTTGCAGCAGAGAGAGAGAGGTGTGTCTGTCTGCCACACGCTTACAGAGCTACAGCTCAGTGTGGTGCATGACAACGACACAAACTTACACTGGCTAAGTCTTTCGCCACAAAACGAGTGTTAACCGGGAGCACAACATAAACATGTGTATTAATAGAGTCAGTCGGCCTCGTAGGCCGCAAATGAATCCCCGGGTTCCTAGTGAGCAGCCCGCCGGGACAGGTTCACTAGAAGCCGGCGTGCTCTTACAGACTCTCCGAGCCTCAGTCAGAGATTAATTGCTCCCCCTGCGTGTTTAAGATAACTGTGATTTTACTAACTTCTTTCATGTAGACAACACCAACAGACTTAAAAATAAGTTTTTTTTTCCTTGCATGAGACTTGTCTGCTATCTGTATACACTGCCTGGCTCAAAAAGTCTCACACACACTTAAAATTCGACCGACTTTAGTTGTGATCACAGCTCGCAGTGTGGTGGCCAGATCACGTGTGAAAACGGTTTCTGATGCTACCAGATCCACATTTTGACCCTGATTAATATTGCCATAGTTATCCTAGAATATGGCTGTACCATCAGCCAAGAAAAAAAAACTCCACTGATGTGATAACCTGGTCATTTATTACATTCAAGTCGTCAGCTGACTTCATTTTATTGCCATATAACATTGCTGACCCTAGACTTAATCAACTGCAGCAACACCAGATCATAACACTGCCTCAAAGGCTTGTGCAATGGGCACTGTGCATGTGCATCGCTTCATGTGTTTCCCTTCTTGTCCTAATGCACCCATCACTCTGGAATAGGGTCAGGCTGGACTTTTCTCTATTGCCCAAAGCGTAATCTTTATGCTCCCTCGCAAATTTAAGCTTTTATTATCTGAATAGCTTCACTAACAAGTGGTTTTCTTATTACCACACATCTGTATAGGCCCAATATTACATTATCCATGTTAAAATGCTCTTGCTTTCACTAAGCTATAATTTTCTTTTGTTGATTTTTCTTTTTCTTTATCATGCAGTTTCGCCAAGGGTTTAAGTGATCTCCAGTTATAAATTTGTCCTGATCACACGTTTCCCAAGAAGTTGATCTTTCAGCACCATAAGTTTTAATAATGTGTTGTTGGTCAGTTCCTAACCATGTTAAGTTCTTAATCCGGTAATTTAAAACCTTAGTTATTTTCTGCTTCATACAGGCACGTGATTTAATCCTTTTTTTAAACAGTGATTTTTACTTGTTGGTCAGGTAGTGTGCAGTAAGGCAGCGTTTGTGCACTCGGATCAGTGAAGCATAGCCATGTTATTGAGAGGTTTATTTTTTACATTTTGCATTATCAGGGCTGTTCTGTTTATTTTTAGGTTTTTACAGTTATTACCCTATTTGGCAGGTCACTTGATTAAAACAGTATTCCACAATTATTTATAGTGTAAATTTATGGCATAATGTGAAAGGAAAGTTTATTTGCTTGTTTTCTTGCTGATTACTAAAAGAAATCGTACCCAAAGTCGTCTCCTCATGACGTGATTTCATGTGGGTTAGCTACATTCCACCTGATTTATAGGCTTTTCTTTTTCAACTTCATTGTGTCAGGGGGTCTGATATGACCTTTAATTAGGTACCCACTTCAATATCACGGCTCCAAGCTGACGTCTTTGCTGTTTGGGAAGGAAGTAGGGAAATTGCATTCATTTAAAAGGAAACTGCCCTTGAATATGGAGTGAAAAAAATCAGAGCTTGGCTGCTGTTTGCATCCCTGTATTTGGTTTCAGTGCTCTACAAGATTGGTTGCATTACAAATTCATGGTTTTTCAGACTTTTTTGCTTTTAAAAGGTAGTTATTTTTTCTGCTATTGGGCTGAATTCTCTTTTCTCCCTCTGTGGTAAATGCAGTCTAAAAGATGACGACAGTGGAGATCATGATCAGGACAACGGTTCACCGAAAGATGGTGAGAAGGAAAAGAATGAGGATGAGGATAAGGACCAAAACACTACCAAGAGGAAGGTGTGAGTCTGTGTTTTTTTTTTTTTCATAAAACTGTGCTTATCCCAGGACACATTCATAAAGATCACAAGTTCATACAGAATCTTTTCTGCACAATGGGTTTATGTTTTGCTGTCATGTGCAGGTGATCTGTGCAGTCTGTGACCGAACTAAGCAGGGTGATCGATACAACTGTACATTTTATAAAAGTAGCAAACAATTTTCTTGTCTGTGTGTTTGTTGTAGGCTGTGGTTCCTGGGGCAGGTGAACACCCTCTTCAATACAACTACACATTCTGGTATTCTCGGCGAACCCCAGGCAGACCAGCCAGTACACAGAGCTATGAACAGAACATCAAACAGATTGGCAGCTTTGCTTCGGTTAGTCGTGTGTATACTGTACTGTACATCTATAAATTAAGCCAGACTTAAAAATATTAAGTACACACTCAATTCCCCTCTCATTAAGCCTAAATAATGCCAATCCACATACACACTTAACTATAACTATAAACATACACTTAAATATATACAGTACATAACAATGCAACCTGCCATTTTTTAAAAAGCTGTTCACAGTTCAGATTGTACCATTGCATTATATCTAATATACAGTCTGTGCTACAGGTGGAGCAATTCTGGAGGTTTTACAGTCACATGATCAGACCCGGGGATTTGACTGGCCACAGCGACTTCCACCTGTTTAAGGAGGGAATCAAGCCCATGTGGGAGGTGCTTATTCTAGTAATTTTCAACTTTAGTGCAAGGGAAACAGAAAAGATCTGACAATATTTTAGGAAAGGGTGACCAAACTTTCATTTATGTCTTTCTCACTTTGTACATAGGACGATGCTAATAAAAGTGGAGGGAAGTGGATAATTCGGCTGCGGAAGGGTCTGGCCTCACGCTGCTGGGAGAATCTGATCCTGGCCATGTTGGGTGAGCAGTTCATGGTTGGTGAGGAGATCTGCGGTGCTGTAGTCTCTGTCCGCTTCCAGGTACTAAAATGCTGAGGTCCTAGAGGTCTTTAGTGTCACTTATCCCAGCTATACATTCTGTTAATGCAGCTAATCTGTAAATGCATTTGGTGATCTGTTCACGTTTTGCTTATGTTATACAATTTAATGCAAGTGTTTATTATTTTGTAGGTTAATACTTTTTTTATATATATAAAAATTATGAATTTAATAGTTCAATAATTCGAGCTCTTTCTCTAACTGTAAAGCAAATCATTCTAAAATATTTTTCTGTGTATGATTTAATTAAATTCCTTTTTGATTTGTGTGCTTGGTTGTTTGACTCCAGACACACAGAACACCTCAGAATTTAATGTATTTGCTGCACTTAAATTCATGATGTATTAATTCTGAATCTAAAATTATATAAGTGATTTGGGTCTGGGTGCATTGTGGTGTAGTTTAGAGTAAGATGGTTTCATCGAGGTATGCCTGTGTGTCTAGGAGGATATCATATCTATCTGGAACAAAACAGCAAGTGATCAGGCCACTACCGCTCGCATCAGAGACACACTTCGCCGAGTCCTCAACCTGCCACCAAATACCATCATGGAGTACAAAACACACACTGACAGCATTAAGTGAGTGTCTGCATACATGCTTGCATGATTAACTTTATCGCAAACACATGCATAAGCACATCTTTGAGCCTGACCCCAAACATAACCCCAGAGCACAAAAGACACACAGACATTACGTTTTTATAGGACGATCTTGTTTTAAATGTGTGTTTTTGTGTGTTTTCAGGGCTTGGGAGGATTTCCATGGACTGGTGAATGCTAGTGGTGGCCGCTAGGTCTTACTCATGGGTGAACAGTGCCAGGGGTGGGTTCAATATAGGTCCAGTGTATATCTTTAAAATATCCAACTATGTTCATAAAGCCCTCCAGAACTTCATCATTAAGAAGTAAAACTCAGTTATACTTGAACTTATTAGTCTAAACCTTAACCACTAAATTTGATATTGATTATGTGCTTTTTTTAGTCTTTAATTTAATGCAGTCTTATTTCAATTCTAGGTCTAGTTACCTTCAGTGCGGATGAAGAGGACTCACCTTGGTCATTTGACTCACTTATTTATGAATTAACATTGTTTCGAAAAGAAAGCAAAAAGGGGTGTTGACTACTGGAAAGACCATTTTCCTGGTCGAAATATCTGATCGGCTAAAATGCCAGTGAGAATGGGAGAGGAGCAAAATGACGAGTAACAAATGTTTTTGAATAGTTATTAAAACTTGTAAAAGCTGGTACAGAAGCAAGTCTCAAACAAGGTTGCTACTGTGGTCCTGATGAAGGCTGAACAACAAAAACAATCAAATGATGCTGCGCTGTTGTACAAAAAGTCTTATTGACCTCAGCTAGCCTGTTATTCAGCTTCACATAACTTACCCTTCTTAGAAAACAAGTACTTTTATTTTATATTGTCATAAACAGGGTTACATTTTATTATAGTGCAGTATTTTAATTCCAGTGTTAAAGAAGTGTTTTTTTCCAAATTGTAAGAAACATAAATATATATTTTCAAAGTTTTTTTCTTTTTGAAGAAATATATGATTGAATCTGTTCCTGGTTATTTTTTTGTTTGTTTTAAGCTGTGTGTTGAAGCTCAAAGGCCCAACACCCTAAATCGCACTGTGCCTGCTTCTCAGAAGCATTCAGCATTCTGTGATTTTTGCCTTGAATAGAAATTGTCATGATTACACCGTCAGCCAAAAAAAAAATCCTGATTCCCCACCACCATGTAGAACTGAGGAATAATAAGTGATGTGGACCTGGAGATTAGGGTTAGTCATGGTTTGTCTGCATCTCTTACATACTGCCTGGATTTATAAAAATGAGTGTGTTTAAAATAATGTATGGATTACAGATGACTGATAGCAATAAACATCAATTATGCAGCTGCTGCTAACACTCGTTTGTGGAGTGATTTGCATCTTTTTGCATGTAATCTTAATTGAGCAGATTTAAAGGTCCCATACGTTACTATTTTGTGAAATGAGTTAACATGGGTCTCAGATGTTTGACAAAGTGTATTTGTTAATGCTAAAATATCTGTCTTTCTTCAAACTTTTTATATTTTCATCGTTTTATATGAGCTACCTCAAATAACAACGGAATTTTGCAGAGCTGACCAACATGCCGAAGGAGATTATTATATGAGCTGAGATTGGGGAGAAAAGCTAATTTGCTTGATTAAGCATGCATTGGCCAGTACCTAAATGGAAAAAGGACAAAATGCAGGATCCCTCCCATGCCCAGTGTTTTTGTACCAATCGGAAGGTCTAATAATGACTACAAAGTGGATTTGGCATAATAGGTTCCTTTTTAATGAAAACCCTTGAGCTTGTGTCTGTTGTAGGCCATTTTAATTTGAGTTGCTTTCCCAGCAGGTGTAAAATTTAAGAATCACAGGAAGTACTTGAAATAATCAAAGCCTGGTTATTCACCCAATAAAATTGTCCCGAATAAGAGATAAATGGGGGAAAGTCTGGAACAAAGAAAACTTAAAAAATAAGCATTGTGGGGGGGGATAAGTTTGGGAGCCAAAAAAAGCCCATGAAAAGACATAAAACTAAGAATATATTTAAACTGACTCAGCTCCAACAAACATCCAGAAGATAATACTGAAAAGCCCAATACCTGTGTTCCATGTGCAACACACTGAAAGGATTGTTAAAAAGCCAAAACATTACATAATTTCAAATTTCTTGATTACAAATTCAAAATGCTGCAGTAAAAAAAACTAAAACTGAAGAGCTCCACAGTATTTTTGATAAACAATTATTGATATGCATCAATACATTTTATATTTGGACAACAAAAAAATACCGAGAGTAAGGTGTTGCAATACATGAATTTGAGATATATTTGAGATTATAGTTTAAATAAATGATAAATAGCTTTGTACTGTGTTATAAACTCCAGCTATGTATTTTACTCTTATCAAGGTTACTCATATCAAATTCCAGCAGTTCAAGGTTTACATAAAAGCTTTTCAGGTGTTTCGGTACATTTTTAGGTAAATTCGGTGCATTTATTAATGTTTACAATCCAACGATGCTGGTTTTCAAGTGTTCTTTTTTTTTCATTCAGCTCATTTCAAAAAACATATGATTCTGGAAAAATAAGACATAATATTTAGTGGTCTCACATTATGCTATCATTTGTTGGTTATATTTGATTCAAGTTTGCCTTTAAGAAACTTACCAAGAGAAATGTTCCTGCTAGTAGCAGCACTTTAGTATTCACGTTCATGTTCTGAGAGACTAAGGGAAGAACAGAATCAGTCACCCCAAACTGTAATTAAAACAACTCAGGAAAACAAAATCCACCAGAAACCCAATCTTTCTTAAATTCGGTTAATGTATGTCTATTAAACATTTTAGACATTTTGATTCTTACCATCCAACCCAAAATGTTCATGGTCCATGTTGAAGGCTTCATTGTAACCTGGCCATTTTTTCCATACTGTTCCAATGCGCTCACCGATCATGGAGACAACCTAAGGTTTCCAGAAGCAAAATGTTTAGTATAATAGCAATGAATATAGCCTGTTTTTAACCAAACAGAACTGTGTAGGTCACAGCCTTTTGTAAAAGAGAAGAGTGTATGATTAATCTATTTGTATAATCTAATCTATCTTCATTTGAGAGTGAGCATACAATTAAACAACCTGAATGAGGCATGACTTGTACATCTATAAATCCTTATCCTTAAGGCCTCCAGCACCGATCATGCATAGTTTCTGTAGCGGTTGGGTTTTTACGGGGTGGGTTGCTAGCGCAACGCCCAACCCTTCTTCCTTTCTCATCTGGCACTTGGGAACCGGCAACAGCGGAGTTCTAGACCTCCGGCTGCGAGAAGTTACAGCCTCATCCGGGAACCGAACCAGCGATCTCTGGATGATAGGGTGAGCAGTTTACCACTGCGCCACTCGGAGGCCCCACATCTATGAATGCAGTTATATTATAACTGCTGTTGTAGAACCATCAGCCATAATCATCAAATTCAATATTTTCTCTGAAACTATTGGAACAGCACAACCATTTATGTTTCTTTTTGCTATACACTGAAGACGTTTGAGGTCTAAAGATAAACATGAGACAACAAATCAGTTTCACCTTTGATTTTAAAAAATTTATAAATATGTATTTATACAGTGACACTTGTCTACTTCCACTATGTTGCCTCTGTACACCACCACAATGGATTTGAAATGGAACAATTAAGATATACAGTAGTTGAAGTTGGGACTTTCAGCTTCACTTCAAGGGATTTAACAAATTGCAATAACTGCTTAGGAGTAGCATGCACTTCTCCACAGCCCTACCATTTTTACATGCTCAATAATATTTGGACAAATTAAACATAATAAATGTAAGATTAATTTTTATAAATTTAAACTTATTTATTTATTACATATTTGAACATTGTTAGAGCAAATAATCAAAGATATTGCAACATGACATATTGATTGTAATATCATTGAATGTTGAACTCTTTATTTTTTTTTCTTCAATTAGTTTGTTTCATTTTTTAGTTTGTTATTTAAAATATTAAATCAACCAGAAGACGAGTGAATTTAGCATTTTGAAAAATTTAGAAAAAGTCAACTACAGCACTGGCACAAGCATTGGGCAAAACCTGAACAACAAACTGGAATATCCTATTGAAATCATTTCCATTAGAGATTCCACCTTAAGAGTTTACATGGTTGCGGATCAAATAAGATGTGCATTTACATGCACAAACAAGTTAATCAAAATGATTTTTTTTTTTTTACATATGCACAAGCGTATGTCTGCAGTCAAGCATTTGATCTGACAATAATATAACAAAAAAGTATTTTTCTCTAACTTTGAGGCTTTGTTAGGTTAAGAGAATATAAAAAAGAATATAAAGTACAAGAAAAAGTAAGAGAAATAATATTGAGTGTTGGCTTGGCTAATGATTACCTACAAAACAGATTATCAAATATTTACATCACCCTCTCATTCCAATTGAAAATTTGTTCCAGTCCTGCCAGATCAGAATATTCCGATTGATGTGTTTACATGATACAGTTTTATTATGATTGGGCTATTATGCAGATTATTAGTGCAATATTTCACCAACAACCTCCACAGGGCAGGGGTAGGTGTTACTATACACCACTTGAAAAAAAAATCGGAAAACATAAATATAAATCATGAACAGCCATAATTTTAAGATTAATTATCAAATTAATGATGGTGGTGACATGATCACGGGCACCCAAGGCTCACCCATGCCCACGGAACCAAAAGCTATTGCGTCTGGTCCAATCCCACAGAAAAGCAGATGAAGCACAAATCACCAAAAAATTCAATGGGGGACATGATAGAAAAACACCACAATGCCTACTGCACCATAGCACACTGAGCACGGGGCATGGCGGGCAAAGAGCCCAAGACTGCCAACATCCTAGTGGCAGATACCACATCAAAAACATCCAGAGTCATGTGGAGTCATGCCTCGAGGAGCCAGAGCTGCCCCGAGAGCACAAGGGGAACCTACACAATATGTTTTGCATTGTAATGATATGACAGATCAGTGTAGAGTCCAAACCACAAGATGAAAATCACTCATTCACAACCAGTGCCTTCAACTTGTTAATACCTTGTCAAGTATATACCGCAAGATGATTCCACAGTTATACATGTACTGTAAATAGTGTTCACATAGCTACCTGCAGATAAAGTTGGAAAATTGTTTAATGTTTTACTTGATTTTTACCTTAAAAAGCTTCACTTTGTCTCCAAAACACATATGGACAATTTATTGTAACATCCCTTCAAGGGTATCTGCCAAATTGTTGCCACATAGTGCTGCCAGCCTACTTACTGGAACTAACAAGGCTAGTCTAAACCTGTTCCAGCATGACAGTGGCCCTGTACACAATGTAAGATTCATAAACACGTGGTTTGCCAAATTTGATGTGGACAGCTTGAGTGGCCTGCACACATACACCTACTCCAAAAGATTCTTCTAAAAGAAGCCTTCTCAGAAGAGTGGAGGTTAGTAAAACAGCAAAGACAGAACAACTCAATATTAATGCCCAGTTACAGAAGTGTAGTTAAAATACCCTTATAATTGGTTAAATGGCATACAGGATGACTGTTTTATGAATTATGCTGTATTGATTTATTAGTACATGTCTCTACAACTTTAATTACTTTTAGCAATTCAATAATAAGATTTTCAATGAATATAGGAAAAGAGAGATAATTCACATAAGAAGATTTGACTTAATTTTGTATGAGGCATCTGACCTGAAACTCTTGGTCGGAGAGACAACGGATTGGACAGCAGGAGCCTTGTATCCTCAGGAAGGGAGAGTCTGCAGAGTCACACACTTCAAAGTAAGGTGTGAACATACTCCACCTGGCAGATCAAAGAGCTATGTTATGAACAAATACATTAATGCTGTTATAATTAATACTGTTATATGGGAGTTATTGTCAAGTGTTTACATACTTACAGTGTATTGTATGTAAGGTAACATCAAATCCTAACCAGAGTACAACCCTAACCTCAGTAACCCTCTTTTGTTTTTCTTTTCATTTTTGAAAAAGAAGCAAAAATGTAAGTAGTTTTCTGAATTGGCTTTTTGAGACATTTTTATGCAGCAAATGTACAATTTCCAATATAATATCAAACTCAATTCTTTTTAACCCTGGAAAACCCAGACCAAATTATCCTAATAGGAGATCTATCTCCTTTGGCTGCCAAGGAGCCAAA
>JAQQZS010000018.1:11200781-11212213 GCA_030068045.1 Platyallabes tihoni | reverse complement strand
AAATGCACTTGACAATGCTGTTCTTGAAAGACCTCTGTGTCTTAAAATAACTAACTGCTGTTGTTGTTGTTGTTGTTGTTGTTGTTGTTACATAATCACCTTATTCCATATGTGTTATTTCATAGTTTTGAAATCCCCAGTATTGTTGTAGAATATAGAAAATAACATGATGGCTTGAAGTTAGTGAGCTTGTTCCAGATCCATCCATTCAAGCCTAAGTCAGGACAGTTACTGTTTACTCTTCTAATTGTTGCAGCCTATGACTGTTTTGTGTATTGTAGCATGGTCTATATATTTCTGCTCTCAAATTCTTCTTTGATTGGGGGAACTATGATAGCTTCATCCCTGCTGTGTTAACCTGTTAAGGTTGTTGGTGATATACTGTAAGGGTGACTGTGTCCAATATGTTGGTGATATAAATGTGATTTTAAATATCTCTCACAATGCTGTTATTTTCCTGTTTAATACCTGACTGTTATTGCACCACAGTTTTTTAAGACATTCTGAATTGTTGTATTTGCTATGCCCAATGCTTGAGCAGTGGCTGTGATAAATTTTCCATTTTCCTCGAGACCTCATGTTGTTTCAATATTGGCAACAACTAATGCAGTCTTCATGTGTGTGTGTGTGTGTGTGTGTGTGTGTGTGTGTGTGTGCGTGTGTGTGCAAAGTGTGTGTGTACTTTGGTCTGCAAATCATTTACATGTACATTGCCACTGCAATCATCTCTTCCTTATGGTTGCTGGGCAGCATGTTCCTCATGGTTACTGGAGAACACTTTCTGACTAATTCGTTTGGTTATTGTATCAGCTTGCTATTTAATGCCGTTTTTCAACAGTTTCATGATATGTCACTCTATATTGCACAATTCTGACCCATATATAATTATAAATATAAATTATATATATATATTTATAAATATATATATATTATATATACATATAAGGGCTATGAGACATGACCGTTCATGGTAAACGCGAAAGAGTGCTGGAATGTGTGTTCATGGTGCCAGGTGAAGGAAAGTGTTCTATCACCGCTTTGCATTAAATTAGCTTCGCTGCAATTTTGCATAGAATAAAGTGTTTACTGAAGATGAATAAGGGCAGCACAGTGCCCTTTGCATTGTGGCTTCACACCTCCAGGGTAAAGGGTTCGAATCCTGCCTTCTGGTCAGCGTGTGTGGAGTTTGCATGTTCCCTGAAATAGACTTATCCTCCCACAATACTGTACAACGTAAGTTGTATAGAGAATGAGTGAGTGAAGGAGTGAATAAAGACGAATGAATTAATGAATAAATCAATAAATGTATGCTTTCTACTATTATTTATGGATGATTAATGACTGTATTTCTTTATATGCGTGTGTTTGTGTGTGGGTGTGCAAAGGGAAGATGCCAGGCTTGAGAAACCGTGACACCTGGACTGCCCTGCTGCTGAAGAGCTCTCACATCACATCGTGTGCCAATGGCTGTTCACTGGGGATCACAGCACACTTGATATACACTAACACAGACCCCAAACCTGTAGAAGGTGAACACATACATTTACAGTTATCTTTTATAAAAAAAAATTTTTTATTAATATAAATAAATGTATATATATAGTACTATAATACTCTAAACATTGTCCTGTTATAATAACACCTGTTAAGGGGTGGGATACATTAGGCAACAAGTGAAAAGTCAGTTTTTATACTTGATGTATTTAAAACAGAATAAATAGGCAGATATAAGGATCTGATCAACTTTGACAAAGCCCAATTGTGATGGTTGGATGACAGGGTTTTGAGGGTTGTTCCTAGTATGCAGTAGTTAGCACCTGCCTAGAGTGGTCTAAACCCATTCTGACCCATTTCATTAGCTATAATAGCTAAAGCTAAAAACATTTGAGAATCAGACCTTAAATATGGAGTGATAAAAAGTCATCTTCTCGAGTTGTTTTGAAAGTATAAGAGGGCTCACAATAAATTTAGGCAAGTGGTTTTAATTAATTAAACCATTGTTGATCAATTTAATCATCCAAATCATGTGAACCGTATAGGATTGAAATAATTTTTGTATTGGGCAAACTAACAAGTATAACTGCAGAAAAATTATTTTACTTCTTCATTTACTTCTCTATACATCTATTATATATCTTATATATATTTTTTTTCCATGTTTTGGATGTTGTTGAATTAGATGTGTACAAATTTTTTGGAAAATTTAAATCTGGTCTTCTTGCTCACCAGTGGTCTTCATTATGTGGTAAGCCCTACATGTTCACCTGTCCAACTGTTGTGAAAATAATATTTTTTTAATGTACCAAATAAATTTTTCAGGTCTTACAGGCCCTTTGGTGTTCCCGAGACCACCAGTGTTTTTATTCTTTTATTATATGTATATGTTGTTTTATGAATTAATAAATTAGTTTATTATTTTTTTTATTTACCAAATATTTCAATTGGCCAAAAACAATGTTTAAAAACACATCCATGACCAAAAACAAATCTAATGATTTTGATGTTGTTGTTGCTGTTTGCTTGTTTTTCAGTATTCCGATGGCAGTGACAAATCTTTGGAATTTATAGAAACCAAATAAAAATGCAAATGCTCCCTTAATGGGGAAACCACATATAAAAAAATCCTAACCTGTGCACCTGATTTGCATGTACTGTAAATACGCCTAACCCTAAGACAGAAGTCTATGATATGAGCTAATACAGTATAAGCTTTTCCGAGATTAATCTAATCTAAGATTTTCAAGATGAATTGTATGTATTGCTACCAATGCATGACCACTACAATGGTTCTTGATAAAAGTCCTTGGTTCTAATTAACCATAAGCAGCTCCACAGCTAATGACCAAGTCCTTCATAAGCTGAGTTAGGTGAATTAGAGCAGGACATGTGGCTCTCACTGTCTAACACATTTCCACTTATATTTCATTTTGTCTCAATTTTCAGTACAGTGTGCAGTAATCTGTAATCTGTTTTTCTTTTGTAATACAGGAGTGTTTGTATACCCACTGAGTGAGCGGGAGGTGGTGGTGGGATTTGAGGCAGTTGTTTCTGGAAGGCTCCTGAGTGTTGAAGTCCAGAGTCGAGGAAAATTGGAGGACTCCTGCTCCGACTGCTGCCCAGTACCAGGCATTCATGGGAAGGAGTGGACATGTTGTGGTGGGACAAGCCAGGACATTCAGTGTTCAAACGGTGAGACAAACACACACACACACACACACACACACACACCCTTTTGTTTCATTTAAGATCCTGAGATGAATAATATCTATGCAAAGCTTTTATAGCAAAAAATAATGTAAGTGGAGGACTGGATCACTGGCAGTTTTCTTTCACACATTTAGAGATACCCATGTGCTTGTTTCCCTGGCAGTACAGATTTTGTCTGGAGCATAACCTTGCATGTGTGACCTATAAAAAGGCCATTCTCATCAGCCAGAGAGAGTAAGATGGTCTACAGTTCCTTCATATATAATACTGTGCAAAAGCCTTAAGCCACACCCTCATTTCTTTATTAAATTAAAAATTATTAAAGAATTATTAAAGAATTAAAGTATTAAAGTATTAAAGAATTGGGAAAACGTCTATTGTAAAGTAAAATTTGGTTGTTTACAGTATGTAATGTCTGTTCCACCTACTCAGCATTCAGCATCACTGTCCATCTGTTGTAAACTTCACCTGTTTATCCCTTATGTTAGATTTTTTTTAATGCTTGAATGATGCATTGTGTGGTTTAACAAACAAAAAACATTCCTTAGACATTCTTTAGAAAATTCCTACTTAGGTATTGGATTAACTTGATAAAAACGAGAGCGAGAAAAGTCCTTCAGAAAGAACTTTATTAAAAATTTTTAAAAAAGAAAAAAGAAAAAGTGGTTCTCTTTGGCAAAATATGAAGAAATGAGGGGTGGCTCAAGATTTGTATTATAGAGCTAGAAGTTTTTTTGTAGAGATCAATAAATAAAAAGAAAATATGAGCTCCATCTTTTATTTGTTTTTTTTTATCCAAATATCTCTTGGCAACTAGAATGCATGTCAGGTGAGACAGTGAGACAACTTCATGCATGAATGCCTACAGTTAAGCAGCATTTAAGCAGGGATGAACAAAGTACACAAATCCTGTCCTGAGAAAAGTAGAGATGTCCTAGGTAAAATATTCAGTTCATAAGAAAAATATCTTCACAACAGTTGAGCAGGTCAACATTCAGGGCTTACCAAATAACGTAAATCGCTGGTAATCAAAGTACATAACTTCAAATGTATGTGATATATTATTACTGAAATGTTATATTATTGTTATTGTGATTACAATCTACTTGTTGAATCAGCCCTTTTAAAAGTCATTAAATTATTCTGACACTGATGTCAATTAACTTTATCATTGGCAGTCAACATGCAGGTGAATAACCTCCCTTTATTTTTGGCTGTACAATAAAGGGATTTAAGAACTGACAAACATCCAGTATAAAATTTATTTTAAACGAAACATCTCTGCACATGGCCACCATGCATTCTCTACAAAAAGGAAAAATCACAAACATTTTCAACCAAATATCCCACATTTCAGTCTCTCCCTGTTTGATGAATATAAATCAATGATTCATGTGGTTTCTGTGTAATAGATGTACTGAGATACAGAATTGTTTTATAGTTTGGATTTTATAGATTGATTTTGTGGAAGTAGTAATCGTCATGTAAAACTAATTAAATAGATTTTATTTACCCAAGTCTAAGTGTTAAGACTGAATGTTTACCATTTCACGATATGAGGGTGTTCAGCTGATAAGCTTTAACTAACTAAGGTAGCAGAAATAGATAAAGCTTCAAGTAATTATTAACTCCAGTCCATGATGTTGTTTAATTGGGTTGTGGTGTAGTAACACTAGTTAGCAAGCATCCTTTATACTTTCTGGAGGCTGATGAGAAATCTCATCAGAGTGATTTTGGTGAGAAAATGGAAACCCTCCAAACCTCTCTTCAACCTCACCAATCTCTGCAAAATTTACCGAATTACTGGACATGTCAAGCATTTTTTGTTTTCATGAGAAAAAAATTATATTTTTTTCTCATAATGCACTCGTGGCACTTGCAGACTCACTCTTAAGGCACACACTCATGGCTCTTCTGGTTCTCACAGACCTTGTGAACACAGGACAGTGACTATGAGATTGAGAAGTGACTGAGGAAATTGAGGAGTAATCAAGGTGAAGCCCAACGAGTTCAGTGAGAACATGTTTTCTACCTGCCAGGAGTTTTGGTGAGATTGAGGAGAATGTATGTAATCTAGAGTTAAAAAGATTGAGGAAAGCATTGGTGAGAACTCCCACTGGGGGCCACAAGGCCCATGCAGCGTTGGTGTTGTTCTCTCGTGCCTTGCTTGACAGCTTGACATGCATGACATACTGTATATTTTACAACGTCTGACCAACATGACACTGGGCCATGGGAAGTGTCTCATGACACGATCTAGAGTTTTTCTTATTTCTAAGTAATCAGCAAGACAATAGTCGTGTGCTTAACGCAGTACAGTATGTCTGGTCACATATGAAGTCACATTAAACAATTTTCACCAAACTGGACATGAAATGGCTGCCTAACACAAAGTCAGCCAGGACCCAACACGGATAGGGTTAAAAACAAAACGCTTTAACACTGTGATAATTGATAAAGATACCACAAATATTGATTATAGCAGGAGTGCTACATCATGTTACATGCCTATAACGGCAGTTGTATCAATTAATGTAATATATAATCATAATCTTACCTCATAGTCAACATACCAGACTTGACATGACCTTGAAAGACCTTGAGAGGCTGATGACATGTACTGAGAGCTGCAGACTCTGGTCTCACTTATGGCATGGCTCCTGAAAAGACAAATCACTGGCACCCGGCCTTGCTCATGCACAGTGTCCTAAGTGAAGCAATGCCTTTAGCATAACAGAGTGACAGATTGACTTGCTCAGCAGAACTACAAGGCTCAGTGATGTCCGAAACAAAATAGGGAATTAGAGAGACATCCTGATGGGAGCAATGTCCCGAGCAGAGCAAGGAAGTGAAGCAGCATCCTTAGTGAAGGTACTGTAGCAGGTGGACATATAATATGTTTTCAAAAAGTGGAAATTTGGTGGTGCTCAAGTCATATAATGGTGAAATAGCCAATGGTCATGTCAGCTGAAAAGTCCATGGGTTGACATGGCAGCCTGGTGAGAGAGGGGTCATACTGACTTTCTGCATAGAACTTTTAAGCTGCATTCTTTACTGATGATCATTGTCTTCTCTAATGTGCAGTATAGAGATAAGGCAAATCGAAGTGTGTAAACATGCTTTTTATTTAAGGCAAGTCAACATGGTCAAAGCATGGACAGGCAGCATTAAAAAGGGCAAATCCATATTTTTCAAATCAAATAAACAAATCGAGAACAAAAATCCAGAATTGTAAACTAGGAAATTACTGAGAACCTGGAAACAAGGATTAGACTTAGGACATAGAAGCATGACAAGACGCTGTGTCAGGCTACGACACACTATATTGACATAGTATTTGCTCGCCTGCCTTCACATGCATATGTACTTCAGTAACATCCAATTACAGTGAAACCTTGGATTGCGAGTAACGTGGTTTGCGTGTGTTCCGCAAGACGAGCAAAGATTTTTAATAAAATTTTGACTTGGAAAACGAACAAGCCTTGGTTTACGAGTCCCGAGTATATGAATATAAAAGTATTTCGTTTAATAAATCCAAGTAGAATAAAAATGTATTGATTAAACTGGGGCCTCTATCCTTTTCTGTTTGTCTTTGAGCCTGTATTCAGGTCATCTCCTGATGGATGAAGATCTAGAGAGGAATAACTTCATTACAGGAACAGGGATCATTGCTCCTATGGAGGTGGTGTCTATTGTTATCAGTACTACTCTGGAACTCTCCACTTTAGAAAATGGAGCTATACATCTGATCTACCCTACAGTGCTCACACCCATAGTAAGAGATTGGCTGCAACCTGCCAAAGGTGAAACTGGGGGGCGATCGAATGAGACAAGGTGATGGCTGTTGTTGTTAATTTTTCCTTATAGTTTTTATCTCCTTATGTCTGAATAAACAATTATGGCGGTGTAACAGATTTAATACTTATTAATAAGTTAGCTAGACTTGTAACTTTGAGAAATGGATGCAAATGCTTAAACAGAACTTTGTACTTACAGTTTATTTGCCACTTTTACGAATACACATAATGCATAATTCCAAATGTTGCAAATGAAGTTTGACATCTTCAATCAGTTCATTGCTGATTTACTCACTGGCATCTGGCTGCTTGGTTATGCTCCTGTGAATGTCCTACTGAACATCATAAAGTAAAGATGTGAAAAAAAAAAAAAAGCACAACAACCAAAGAGCACACCGTCTAATAAACACACACACCATTCATTTCCAGAGAAGTGATGCACCCTAATGGGATCAAAATGACATTAGTGGCCTGTTGTCCAGTGAACATTAATCTTTTATCTAATACCAAAAAGTACACTCAAGAAATATTCTGTCCTTGTGTAGCTTTTACATATTAATATTTTACTATTTACCTAAATAAATTAGGCTTGTATTGTACTTAATTGTATTTAATTAGTTTACCCTAAGAATATATTTTTATTACATAATAATCATATATACAATGTATATATATATATATATATAGTATGTTCAGCTTACGTTACTTGCATATTTTACTTGAGAGGAAATTCTGATCTTTATTCAAATATATTAATACATAAATAATTTGTGATACATTAACACCTTACAGACCATAATTGAAGCAACTGTGTTAACATTGCTACATTTTAATTAAATTTTACAGGAAGCTTTGTCAGGATAATAAGGCAAAGAGGATGCAAGTGCATACTCCTTATTCTCCATGAAACACAGTCAGCACATTAAAAGTGAACATGAAGAAAAAACAGGACCTCAGGTGGACTACTATGACTAGCTGCAATATCAAGGGGAAACATATGAGAAACATACACAACAACAGGTGCTAGACAAAGATATGCTGCAAAAATAATGTGCTTATCAAGACATAGCAACAAACAGATTGAAGTGATCATGAACATGCAACTTCCTAGAACACGTTCATGTACTGGTGTTTAGCATTTCTCCGGTACCATCACACCAGACTTGAAGAAACTGCCTGTAGAATAAATCCTGTAGAGCATGGTAGATCATTTTTGATCATTAGACATTTCTATGTTTCAAAAATACAGTGGCTAGAGCAGAATATCTACATTACCTTAGAAATATTAGCAATTAGTGGGAAAAAATGTTCAGTAGATACCAAGGGTGAAAACATAATCTAATAACACTGATCTTTATCACCTCCTGTAACCTACGACTTATATGTGTTCTTAGCATAACAATACAGTATGATCATATTTTTCATTTATTCCTTAATAATATTAATAATCCCTTAGACTCTCTTTATTTATATGTTCTTCTACCTCCACTGAAGTGCAACAAGGTGTTTTGGTGGTGTTTCTGGTAAGCAGGAGAAGATACTGGAAATGAATGAGCATTGCATTCACTCACTGTTCTCTAGCCCTGCAACCAACCTCGCCCCCTACGAACTCAACTTCCAGCTGTTGGTTCGAGGAGCCTGTCTTCTCGCAGGTAACATTCTACTTCACATTTAATTTAGCAGCTTACATCATCCACATACTATATATCGTATGATTGTCTTCTGAACTACCACCATTTAATAGACTGGTATGATAGACAAAATTCAAATGCAGAAGAATCAAACACCATGACTGTAAAATTTGGTGACAATTAGTTTGACTCTAGAGATTGGCAACAAAACTGTCATTATATTTTTAAAACAATTGATAGTTAGCATATACAGTATAGTGCATCTCAAAATATAGGATTGTATAGGATTAAATTTGAAAAGTGAAGCTTATTTTCTACATAAAGTGAACATTTTATTTCCCTTTTTTATTATGTCACTGATTATGGCTTACAGCTCATGAAAAAAAAAATCCAGCATCTCAAATTATTAGGAAATTTCCTAAGATTAATCAAAAATGATTTACAATACCGAATTTAATATGTTTATTTATGCACATAGTACTTGGTCAGGGCTCATTTAGCATGAATTGCTGCATGGCATGAAGGCGATTAGCCTGAGGCATTATTGAAGACCAGGCTGCTTTAATTCAACCTTCAGCTCATCTGCATTGTTGGGTTGGATGTTTTGCATTTATTTCTTGACAATACCACACAGACTCTACAGTGGGGGAAATAAGTATTTGATCCCCTATAGATTTTCTAAGTTTGTCCACTTACAAAGAAATGAAGGGTCTATAATTTTTTATCATAGGTTTATGGTAAAGGACTGAGGCAGAATATCAATTAAAAATCCAGAAAAAGCACATGATACAAATGTTATGAGTTATGAATTAATTAATTACCCTTCATTTCTTTGTAAGTGGACAAACTTAGAAAATCTGTAGGGGATCAAATACTTATTTCCTCCACTGTATATGGAATTTAGGACAGGCTAGTTGGCTGGCCAATCAAGCACAGCAATGTTATGGTCAGCAAACCAGTTAGTGGTATTTTTGGCACCATGGGCAGATGTTAAGACCTGCTAGAAAAGAGAATCAGCATCTCCATAAGCTTGTCAGCAGACGAAAGCATAAACTGCTCAAAGAATCTTGTGGAAGACCAACACCAGCAGATGACATGGCACCCAAATTATCAACTGTGGACACTTCACAGTGGACATCAATCAATTTGGATTCTGTGCCTACCCACTCTTTCTCCAGATTCTGAGACCTTGATTTTCTAATGAAATCAATTTCTTGAATATTTTTGTGCATGGTGGCTCTTGATGCAGTGACTTCACTCCATTCCTTATGAAGTTCTTGCAAGTTTTTGGATCAGCTTTGCTTGGAAATCTTTTTAAGATTGCGATCATCCCTGTTGCCTGTGCAACTTGTACAACCTTGTGAAGGATATCTTTTCGATACCTGTCAAGTCAGCAGTCTTCTTCATGATTGTGTTTATGTGAACTGGACTAGCCCTAGGGATAAATGGTATTTATACAGTAGCAATTTACGCAAACTTAAAATGAAATGTTCTAATACACTTGTTAGTTACAGCTAACTAACAAGTGTATGAAGGCTATGTATGCCTTAAGTAATCTACCTACCAGAAATTGGAATAGTACTCCATTGTGATAAGAATTTTTATCATGGGTGTACAGATTTGTGCCAACCTTTGCCCAAGGCCTTTCTGGCCCTTGCTTTGTTATAATATCTTCCTCACATCTGGCAATGTATGACTTGATTTGGTTATTCATGCCCTGTCAGTAAACACACAGAATTACAAGAATTGCCCTTCTTAAATAACTCTTCTCTGGGTGACTGAGGGATTCTCTAAAAAAAATTTTTATTCGTATCTTATCCCAGGAGAATGGCTTCACTGAGGGACTTTAGCATGTTGTATTCTGTTGTGTCTGCACGAATCCTTTGAATCCTTTTCTGGGAAAAATGCTTACCATGTTATCAGTCTCTATTTCAACATACAGTACATGGGACAAACCGTAGGAACACCTGGGCCTCTGCTATAGTTTTACACATATCCTCATGCTGTGACATCCATTCTCACACACTGTATTTTTTGGGTCAGATCCTTAAGGTCTTCACAGTTGTCGGCCATGTGAGGGTAAAACTTTGACACTATACACAACCAGAAAAGACTAACAAATACAAATGATCAGCTTTAAACTGGCTGATGAGAGAGCTTCAATCTAGTCCACATTAGTGCCACTAAGGGATTAGAACTTATATGGACCAGTATATCAGTGTCACCTACTGCCCACACCTACACTTGGCCTTGTTTTAGTCTAATGTAAAATCATAAATTCACTCTTTTGAAAGCTCTTCTCTGTACTAATTCTTAAAGGCTTAATGTGTATGTTAATAACTTCCAGTGTTCATAATACAAATCAACCAGTTCATGTCACCAATTCATCTACTGTATGGATACTTCCACCTGTCCCATCTGTCTTTCTGTCTTCCATCTATGTCCATCCTAACTTTTCTGTACCTTCATCAGCATTACTTCATCTGCTTTACTTGGCTTTGCTTTTCCCTTTTCTCTCTTTTTTGTCTCTCCACTAGGGATGCACCGATACCGGTATCGGGTATCGGCCTCGATACCACATTTTCTAAAGTATTCGTACTTGTTAAAAGTCCCCCGATACCGGGGACCGATACCATGGTCTGAGAAATGTCTATGATTGAGTGGCGTGTAAGGGGTTAATCACAGGCGCCAAGTGCCCGTCCCCAGGCCCCGGCTGCAGGTCAGAGCGGGAAGAAGGCGAGGCGAGACATGTCAGCCGTGTGGAACTATTTCAAAGTGAATGAAGACAACAAAACAA
>JAQQZS010000018.1:11143673-11166599 GCA_030068045.1 Platyallabes tihoni | reverse complement strand
CTTTGAAACGTATGAAGTGCTTGTAATTATATTTCAGTACATCACAGAAACAACTGAAACAAAGATCTAAAAGCAGTTTAGCAGCAAACTTTATGAAAACTAATATTTGTGTCATTCCTAAAAATTTTTGGCCACGACTGTATATCATTTATATAAAATACAAATAATAATAAATAAATTAAATACAACTGGATCTAAATACGACCTGATCAGAAATAATCTTCAATCTAAATGAAAGGGGTGGTGTAAACCTTAGACAATCCGTTCAGTTACAAAATATTAGCCATCAACTTCTTGATTGGCTACTGTGTAGGATGACACACACACACACACACACACACACTCCAGTTTGGTGCCAGAGCGAGGAGAGGAGGAGGAAGGGGGCTACTGTATAGGACGACTTTCACACACGCCCCAGTTTACCGACAGAGACTCTCACTCACACAAGCGCGTGTGCACGCCCACACACATACAAACCCACCAAAAAATGCTTTACGCGCACACCTGGTCACGGTAAAAGTAAACAGTATATTTGCGCATGAATGTTGACTATATGAGTGACACACGCACACTGAGACTGAGCATAGGAGATGATGGAAGGATGGATGGAAAAACTGTCCATGTAAACATAGCCATGTAATCATTTGAGTCGTATTTGAGAAAACCTTACATGGTTTAAACTTGTGAAAATCCTCCAGTGATGCTGAATTACAGCACTTCTGCATACAGTGGACTTACATTCCTCAACAACCATGTGAAAGACTCTGGTTAACAGAGTATTCCATTACTGTTGTTGCTCTAAAAAAGAGACATCCAGTTAGTACATTTAGGTGCAAAATACATTTTCACAGTAATGTCCTTAACTTTATGGCTGGCTAAGGCTTTCCAAATTGCTCCATATTACATTTAGATACAGTCATTGCACGTTGATGCTTTCATTGCAGTGTAATCAGTACAAATTCTTACACCCGGACAGCTATTAGACTCACTTCCATAAATCTTCTTTTCAAATTTTCTTTTCGTTTTTGTAAAGCTGCTTTGAGACAATGACCATTGTTAAAAATGCTTTATAAATAAAATTTCATTGAATTGAATTTAGTAAGAAACTTTTTCGTCTGATTTAAAATTTTTGTCTCTTCTTGGCTTTTCTCCAGCAAGATGCCCAGACTGTAGCATAAGAACTGTTTGAGATATTTAGTCATTTCTGCTGAGGCTTTCACACACACACTTTCAGCTTTGTACAAAAAACAGGTTGATGGAAACCTCTGTTATGGCTCACTGTCTTGGTGACTTGTCCCAAACCTGCACACTTTTCCATACATCAGAATGGCGCACACAGTGATTTTATTTTCTTCTCCCTTTCAGGATAGATCATGAGCATGTGCTGCACGAGCGTGTGAGCAGTGTACCTTTCGTACTGGTGGGAGCAGACAGAGCACGGGTGCGTGTCCTTCGTCCACTGGAGGCCTGTGGTCCTGAGTTGGAAACGGTGCATGAGAAGTTCCACATGGCAAGCTACGGCTTTGGTGACCTGCTCAGCCAGTATTTGAGTGGCGAGAAAAGCAAAGGCCAGCTTGAGACAGAAGAAATGCTAAGGGTGGGCGTGTCCCTCACCGCTGCTGGAGAGCTCATACTCGATTCAGACAGCTTGCTTAAACTCCGCCCCCCTAGTGATGGTTCCACCTACTTCCTAACCACAACTGACTTTATGTCACTTCAGCTTGATCAGGAGGAACAGGCATCTTGCTGGTGGGTCCTGGCAGGCACGTTTGCAATGGTGGGCGTTGCTCTGGTCCTGTGGGCAGGGCTTGCTTATTTCAGACAGATCCAGAGGAAATGGGAAAGAGAGAGGATGAAGAAGGAGTTTGAAAGGTTAGGGGAGGGGTATGAGGACTTTGAAAATGCATGTGTAATTTGTTTGACTAACCCAAGAGGCTGTGTGTTGCTGAACTGCGGACATGTGTGCTGTTGCTACAGCTGCTATGAGGCACTACCTCAGCCAGCATGTCCAGTTTGCAGACAAGAGATCAGGAGAGTCGTGCCCCTCTACCAGACCTGAAAATGAGACCGCAAGAGATTTAAGAGCTCCACAGAACTACCAGATACTGCGAGACAGGGACAAGTGCAATACAATTAGTTATCCTGTACCAGGCTTCAAACAGAGAGAAGCCAGAAGAATGGATGCAAGTGGAAGAAAAGAATGAAAACCCACAAAAGGGTTTGATAGAAAGGAAACACAACTTGTTATTCTACACTTTAAAACCTTCTTTATCAACATTTCTAAATGCCTTTCACACTACCCCTTTTTTCTCTCTGTGCTCCCTAATTTTCTCATATTAAAAGGTTTGGGTTTTTATGTTGTTACTTTGTATATACTTTGTGATAGATACTTGTAGCATCTACAAAGAAAAAAATCTATTTCCACATCACCAACTTATTATTATTGTTATTATTATTGTTATTGTTAGGATTTTTGGGCTGCTGTGTAAGGTACATACATTTCTATTTCCTTCATCTTACTATATGTCACTTATCTGCACTCAGATGCATATGATTGTTTTACAGTAACAGAAAGACAGAAAAGTTGAAAGTTGATTCTAAATCCTGTATAATTTTGTATTTTCCTGACCTAGCACATCAACTTATCTAGCAGTTCATAAGCTCTTCATTTGGTTAAGCTGAATGATTTCTAGGTGGATGGAATAAAAATAATTTATAAAAAAGGTTAACATCTTACAGTACACGTGTGCATGTGTGGGTTTTTACTGTATTTAGCCACTGATTGAGAAATGGTGACTGGTGGAAGGGTAGTTTGGGTCTGTACAGTTTTCCCATGCAACAGCTGCATGCTACTATGCTTAATTACATTTTCTGTGTTTCCGCACCACACTTGGTCTTACTTCAAATTATGTATTGTCTTTGAAAATATAAAAATTATCTCATCTAAACACTAAAATGTTAAACCAGTAACACATGCTCGTAAGTCTTAAATCGAGTGTAAATTTCTTTCCCATGTACATAGAAAAGCCAATTCCACCTCCTCCCAAAGACATCCATATTTAATTGATTTAAGAATACCCAGATGAGTTCATGCCATAAGTAGCTTTCCTCAGGGCATTTCACATTGATGTTTGTGTCTGCTGTGCCCTTGTTCTCGTGACAGGCTGTGACACTGAATCCATATTGAGGCTGTTTATGTCCTTGCTTCTGCCACCTGCTGTAAAAGGAAACCAAGGGCTGCAGGATTGCAGCCAGAAGTCTGTTGATTTAGGCATTACTACAGTTGTCTACAACAGAATAGTCAATAATATCTCACACATTCACCTCATTGGTATGAGAAGATTTAAAAAGAGAATCGGGCAAAACTGAACTGGGACAGCACAACTTGGTATAATTTATGTTCTGGCCTTGGAAGTAAAAGTTAAATTATATTTTATTTAGCCCTAGCATTGGAATTACTAGATTTGATGGATTACATAATTGCTGTTGTGTCATTGTAAGGAGATCCAGTAAGCATAAATCAGGAATCTAACCTAGACCCAAAAATGTTTGAGGCAGAGAAAATGACATGCCTTGGCTATACATCTACATATAAAAATAAAAGAATAAAGTTTCTACAATTGTAATAAATAGTATATTAAACAGATTTATGATACATACATACATTGTAATGTGCAAAATTGGCATAAAATTTGTTCAAATCATGTACATCCAGTATGTTTATAATGGAATATTTGTAACATTCCACAGATAGCCCAATTTCTGATATATTAGGCTGACTATCATGACTGGTGATCTGATTGGTTAACAGAAGTGTAATATGTTTTTGGCTAAAACTCCAGGGTTTATTAGAGATCAACAAGATGGCTGAGAATCACCAGCTACATCACTTGTCTGCCTTACAACTTGAGTGTGGAACAGCCCTAAGTTGATGGTGAAAACCAAGAGGTCATTGTACAAAACCTTTGTCATCAGCTTACTGCTGTATGTAAGTGATTCATGGACTTTGTACACCAGACAGTAGAGAAGATTTATAGATCCTGGGTATATTCTGGCAAGACAGAATGGTAAATGCAAGGTCCAGTCTCATGCTGGCCTTTCCAGCACGTTCACTTTTGCTTAGCCATTGAAGTTTGCACTGGATGGGGCATGGCCACCGCATGGTATCCCAAAAGACATTCTCTCTGGAAAGTTGGCTGCTGGGAGGAGAACCACTGGACACCTGCAACTGTGTTGCAAAGATGTTTGCATGAGTAAGATTAAGCCTCTTAATACTGACATTAACCCATTGAATAGGACTTGCAGCTGACTGTACGAGGTGGATAACTACCCTGACCTTAAGAGACTGAGATTGAGAATCTCTTTTCAGACTCATACTGTATGATGCTGCTCCAGCCAGATGCTTCACCTATGATCATCCCTGACTGATGTAGGTGATCATGAAGAAGTGGGATTAATAGCAATCTTTGTGGCCTAGTTCACTGCTCGGGAGTAAGGGATGGAATGTTGAGTGACAATGTTATGATGGAGCCAGTAACTTTTGCACTTTGGCACAATTGATGGCTATGTGGAACTGTGTTGTAGTGTGGGTTGTGCAATGTGTACTGTAAATATGGTAAGTACAACAGGTCTTTAGTTCTTGAGGCAGGTTATATTGTCTTTTTGGGACAGAAACAATGAAAGCAAATATGGAGCAGTCTAGGACAATGCTCAGTGATTCATTAAAATGGCTGTAAAATAAATGGGGATATTTGTCTAGCAAACTGTTTTAGTGTGACTGGAAAAACATCATCAGTCTATACTGCCTTTTTGTGGAGGTTCTGCCTTTAGAATAGTCTCAGAACATCTGGTACTTAATGGAAAGTAGGCCTGGGACTGTGGAAGTTAGGAAATTAATCGCAATGAAGGAAAAATGGTTTATTGATAAAGTGTCAGGAGAAAAGACTCAGCTTCAACCCTATTGTTGTATTGTTGTTACCATTTACATTTAAGCATTTGGCAGACGCTCTTATCCAAAGCGATTTACAAAAGTGCTTTGTAGTTTCCATCATTCCATAGATCCTTACATTGGGTTACTAGGTTACTAACTAAGTGCTATCAGTCAAACACTGTTGAGAAGTTTTTTTTGTTTGTTTGTTTTTTTTTAGATGAAAATCTGCCAATCTAGTTGCTACTGGTGGGTGATGGAGAAAACTTTGAGCACTGGATGAGGGGCTGAAGGTTCAATAATGAGAAATGGAATAATTTGTAGCTAATATGCAAATAGTACCAGAAAAAAAAATCCAAGTTAACTATACATTGACAAGTGACCTAAACTACACTTAAGGCTACAAATGCTATATAATATACTGCAAAGGTAAAAGCATTGAAAGCTTTCTATTGCTAATTACATCTTCTGTATTTACTATATGCTACATGGTACTCTAAATAAGCTATTGCAATGTAACAACATTTATTTACATTCAGAGTTGCATTAATTTCTCTACCAATCTTGTACTGATGATGGGAGAGTTGGACTGCTGCATAAAGTCTTCTTGAATAGATCCCAAAGATTCCCAATGGGGTTAAGGTCTGAACTCTGTGGTTGGCAACTCCATGTAAACGATCATGTCTCATGCTCCCTGAACCACACTTTGACCACAATTTGAGCCTGATGAAACCTGGCATTGTCATATTGAAATACAGTTGAACCTTGGATTGCGAGAATAATTCATTCCGGAAGCGTGCTCGTATATCAAAACACTCAAAATCAAAGCGAATTTGAAAACTCCCACAACCCCAAAAAATAAATATATAAAAATAATTAATACAAAATATAAAGTAAAAATGAAAACTTGAAAACATTTTTTAAAAATCCTGACAGTGTTTCTGTTAGTGTTTGTGTGCACGCGCGTGCTGTGTAGGTGTGTGTGTGTGTGTGTGTGTGTGTGTGAAGCTAAAGTAAGAGGAGAGGAGGAATGACAACCTCCCCTCTCCCTCCTTTCATCTTACACAGTAACACTTTCTCATCTCTTATTAGCGAGGAGGGAGTGTGGGACGACTTTCACACATACACACGCACACATACACTAACGGAAACATACTTCATCAGGAACCTAACAAGAAACCTCTCTAATGACTCTCAAGTGAGCGCACACTAACAGAATCACTGCTGTAAAGTAAAAATAAAACAAATTAACCTGCACTTTACCTTTCAAACGAATCGCACCAGAGCAGTGTTTTCTGTGAAGGCGAGAGACGGGAAGCGACACACTGTCTAATGACGCGCACACACACATTAACGGAATCAGTGCAGTCTGACAGAGAGTCTGTGGATCTTTAACCTCACTAATGACACTTGCTTTTGCTTTATATGCGCGCGTGAAAGGACGACTTTCACACACACACACATACACACACACATACAAACACAAAATAAAAGTGTTTTACACGCACACAGGTGGTCACAGTGTTATAGTAAACAGTACATGCGTGCACGGATGTTGATTTATACCATTGAGAGATTAAGACTGAGCAAGGGAGATGATTACCCACAATTCCACAGTGCGTGCGAGAGAAAAACTGTTGGCTCAGTTGTGATCACGTGACACTGTGTCAAAACAAGAAGCGCATGCGTGCTACATGATACTCGTAACCAATAAGCAAGACGAGCTAATATTTTTTAATAAAGTCAAAATTTATTAAGAAATATTAGCTCATCGTGCGGAACACTCACAAACCATGTTATTCGCAATCCGAAGTTCCACTGTGTGGCCATCAGGGGGAAAAAAATCCATTGTTTCCAAAAAACTGGTCATTTAATATATTCAGGTTGTCAGCCGACCTCATTTTTTGTCCACATAATGTTACAGAACCTAGACCTGACCAAGAGAAGGAACTCAAGATCATAACACTACCCAACATTACCCTTGTACAGTAGACACTAGGCATAATGGATACATCACTTCATCTGCCTCTCTTCTTGATACGCACATCACTCTGGGATTGGGTTATCTGGACTCATCAGACCACATGAACTTTTTTCAATGCTCCTCAGTACATTCTTTATGCTAACAAACAGAAACCTTCTTTTAAATTTTTCTCAATGATAAGTGGTTTTGTGTGTATTGTGTGTGTAAATGCTCTTACTTTCAAAATTAAAAATAGACATGAGTTTTACTGTTGTTTTTTTATTATTTGATTCCACTAAGCATTGAAATGATCTCCCATCATGCTCATTCATGATGTTTCCTCTGTGATGATGGTTCACCACTATCCTTTCAGGTTTTGATAACGTGTTTTACAGTTCTTAACTTAATGTAAGTAATTTTAGTAATTTTCTTAGGTTTTTTCTTTTCTTGGTGCAGGCCGATAATTTGATCCTTCTGAAACAGAATAACATCTTTGCCATGACCAGAGAAAATGTCTGACATGGTTAGTTAGGAAATAGATACTGTAAATAACTTGTTGCCAGCTAAACCATATTAATTAATTCAGTTTATGTTCTGTTTACTTTTTACAGTGTTTAGATTTACATACTTTGTTTAACCTCTTTTGCATGAAATAAATAAGTAAAACTTCAAGGAAAAAAAGCAAAGGTTTGATTTGCTTTATTTTTGCAATAAATCAATGATTTAAGTCATGTACGTTTTTTATTTATTATTATTTATTGTGAAGGCTACAGTGACACTGAAACTGTTGACCAGAACATATGCTAAAGTCGAAGGTCAAATTTTTTAACTCAAAGGTCAAGCACCTATGTCTAATTGAACATGAGAGGTCTTCCACTTTTAACCTTCTGCTGACCTGATGTTTTACAAGTCAAGGATAGATATAAACTGATTTTAGATTCAGAAAGTTCCTTTTAGTCGGAAAGTTCCTTTTAGAGATGGTCCATCTGAAATGGTCTTGCTATGTTATCAGACATTATGAACAAATGTATCCTGTCTCCTCTCTTAGGAGATATATAAGTCATAATACATTATAGGTCTCCCACATACTGTACTTCTACTGCCTGAGGAAAAAAAAGCATTGATTACTTTGTGTATTCGCTAAGGCCTTTCGACAAACTCATGCAGTGTCACAATATTTATTTCCATCCAGATTTCCATCATGTTTTGCCTGAGAGTATTGATGACTAGAAAATTGAACCACTCGATAAAGTCTTCTCCAGCACATATACAGTACACAGTGGGCACTATGTATGATGGGTGCACTGTTTTAGACGCTTACCTTCTTACCCTGACCTGCCCTTCGCTCTAGAGCAGGGGTTATGTGGACATTCCTTAGATGTTTGCTTGATGCAGGCCAATAATCTTGCTCTTCTTAAACAAAGTAACATATTTTCAATGGCCACATGATATGTCTGATATGGTTGCTCATGAAAATAGAAGCTATACTTACTGCATCTTTTAGGGTAAAATAATTTGACTATTTCTATTTAAAATTGCTAGCTGAAACGTTTTAATCACTACAGTAAGTGTCCAATTAAAGACTCTTAAATATTGACTTATTTAAATGCAAATAGCTTTTGCTACCCAGACAGGGTATTTAGTATCCACCTTCAATACACAGACAGAAGTACAGCAGAACCCTGCTCATGTAAAACAGATAGAAGTGCATTGCATGTACATATTTCCATCATTATGAACAGAAAATCATAAAGTTTTATAAATGATTCCTACATCATGTCTGATAAATGTTTCTGATGTTTCTAGAATGCAACAAACTGAAATAAATTTGATAAATAAATATTATTATATGGTTACTGTGGTTACTGATACAACTGTCTATTGTAATCTATAAAGCATTTTTGCTATATTATTTTAAAACATTGCTGTTTCCATGGCATAATTAAGGGTTACAATCATATCATTATAATGTAGATTAATAACTGTCTCAGAAAAGTTTGTCTGTATGTCTGTATATCTGTCCAACCAGCGTATGTCACAGCATCCCACAAAATTGCCTGGACAGAATTTAATGAAACTTTGGCAGTAGTTAGGTATTTGCCTAAAGTTAAACCTGCACCATAAATGAAACCAAAATGTTAAGAAACCAAAATGCCAAAGCATCACTTTAAACTGGCTGGACAGAATTTAATGAAACTTTTGCAGTACTTACTGTAGAAAGCTGCAAACACCTGCACCAATACATATTACAGTAATTAGAAAAGCTAAACTTAATATTTTCACCGCTAAAATAAGTGGTATAAGTGAATTTTAATGCGTTTAATTTTAATCATTTTAAGACTGATTGACTTTTTTTTCTCAATTTCTCGTCTGTAATTCATTCTTCGATTTTCGAACAGTGAATGTTTTTGGCTGATGAAGAAAGAAGCACAAACAAGGCTTAAGATTGCAAAACAACCTCACAAAATTTTATTTCTTTGTAGTAATAGAGACTTCTGCCGTACAGAAAGACAGGCATAAATATACATGGGCTTCAACCTGTAATAATAATATCACTGAATACAATAAAGCTTATTTAGCTTTAACCATTTAACTATTTTAAAAAAATTTACATTAAAAACTTTCCCCACAGGTGCTAACGCTAGTGATGAATAAATATTCAATACAAAATTCATGGTGCTAATTGAAATGTGCTAAATGATCGTTACAGTTTCATTCCTGCCATTGTGCTGTATATGATTGTCTCACATTTCATGCTCAGTAAAGATCTTACCAACCATACATGAGACCGAGTTCTTCTAACTAATCACAACCCATGTCGTGGCTTCTTCTCCATCATGAGTGGAACAGTAACATGTCATTTTAATTGATTATTAAACTATATTCGAAAAGGGTTTGACATGGGAATGTGCGTAAAGGCGCATCGTGACGTTTAATCCCGTAATCTCTTTTCATCACAGTGAGTGAGTGAGTACTGTACAGTAATACTCATCTCCTTGCTGTATTTTCTCGCTTCGCCTAAAGGGGTCAAACTTGTTCATCTCTCTCTCTCTATCTCTCTCTCACACACACACATACACAGTTAAAACCTGGTCGTATGACTTCATTGTTCCGCCTGGGTTTCCTTTATGATCGCGGGATCTCCCCCATCCTACAGCAGACACACAAACACACACCGCTCACACACTCAGCGCTCTTCATCCAGCTGTTCCTCTCCAGGACGCACTGACTTGGCTTTCGCGCGCTCCCGACTAGAACCCGTGCGCTGTCTCGCGGATATTCCGAGGATTTGGTGATATCACTGGACCCGGGATCGCTTGTGTCTCTGTCGCCTGGTATTCAAGCTCGAACGTCTGTGCCATCATGTCCGAGGTTCTGCCGTACACAGAGGGGAAGATGAGCGGCTACGGAGCGGACAACGACGTCAGCCAGATGTCCTTCAGCTGCGGGCTGCAAGACACGAGCTCGTTTTTCGGAGCGTCGCAGGCGAAAAGACCCCCAAAACTCGGGCAGATAGGCAGAGCAAAGAGAGGTGAGAAACAGATTTTATATATATATATATATATATATAGTGAAGTTCTGTGTGTGCATTAGTGCAGGACAACATTTAGACCAATGTATGTTTTCAAAACAAAATCTCTGGACATGCAAATTATACACCTGCTTTATCCAAAATAATAATAATAAAAAAGACGTTTTCTTTCTGAAACGTGAGTTTTGCAACTATTAGTGAAATTGGCATTAATGAAGGCTAAAAGGAAATCAAGCAGAAGAGAGCAAAAAAAGGTTATTTTTCTTGCACCATGAATAAACCTGACTGCGTAGCAGCAATACCGATATTAATCTCCATGTCATTATTTTTCCTCACAGTGGTCATCGAGGACGACCGAATAGACGAGGTCCTGAAGGGAATGACGGACAAAGCATCACCGGGCGTCTAAAGCTCCAGCGGCGCCTCACAGACATTTCAATTTTAAAACATCACCGGTTTAAAGCAGAGGTCGGCTGTGTGTGGATGAGGGAGGACGGAGAGACACGACGCGCTGCCGAAAAGGCGACACAAGAGTCAACTAGAGAGAGAGAGAGAGAGAGGGAGAGAGAGAGAGAGAGAGAGAGAGATGTGGCGACAACGAGATTCAGTCGGCACCCGGCAGACATTCTAGCCGGTTTATATATAAAAAAAATAAATAAATAAACACATAAAAGCATAGCTGCGCAGAAAGTCATCGCCGCCGCCGCGGGTTCTCATGTGGCTCCATTAGCGACCTCTTGCCCCCGCCGCTGCTGCTGCTGCCCCCTGCTGCCCCCTGCACCTGCCCCGGGGGACGGACATGCCATTACTTCATTTTCTTCCACAATGCGCTGTATACGCGTTGACCTTCGAGCGCAGGACAAAGCACATCTCGAGCTTCATCCTCTTTATTATACCTGTACAGTATCTCTAACTCGTCCTTTAAGCCTGTACGCGCTTCAGAAACCTGAAAAGCCTCGGGTGTGAACTGAGACAGCACCTGCTCCCTGTGTAGAGTGCATTCCAGCTGCTAGTAGAGATGTACGTATAGAGTCTAACACACACACACACACACTTGAGACATTTGAGAATAACAAGAAGCAGTAAAATGGTGCGATGTTAATATCTGTATTTAATCGATTGATATAAAATGACTGCTGGGGTTTCAATGTAGAGCTTTCGTAGACAATCCGTGTTGATAAGATTAAGTGTTTTCATGGTGATGGGTCGTGCGTTAAATTCACGCAGTCAAATAGACCCGACATGAATAATAATATATACATATATAATAGCCTAGAAGAAAATGGCCCACGTGTAATTAAACCTCTGCAAGTTATTTTTATCTTCTAAAAAGATAAACGGCGTTGTATAAAAAAGAATTTGAGTTTTGTTTCTCCACCTCTTTGCATGAACTTTTGCCTTCGGTGCCAATGCAGTTGACGTCATACCTTTCATGCCGTGTTCACATTACTGCAGAAAAATCAACGTAGCGCATGATTTCCTCAGTCCAGCACTGTCAGTGTCGGTGGAGCTGCATGGAGTCTTATGTCCAGGTTTGTCAACATGGAGAATGAGGAGGGGGAGGGTGTTGAAGGGGGGCAAGAGCACACTATGGGGTGGCACCGCTCAATTATGTAGCTACAGAAAAATGGTTCAAATGTTTTTGGTGCAAAGTCAGTATCCATGTAATGAAATGGCTGCAGAAGGGGGAAAAAACTAATTAAGGACGAGAGATTTTTCTGTAATTTGAGGTCAGAATTGGTGTGTCAATTTATTTAAAAGGTGGCAAGTGCTACAGCTTTGACCTTCCCTCTGACTACATTGTAAACAGATAACATATAAAGCTAACATCATGTATGAATCTATAACAAGCCTACTTTTACATATACATTAAAAAAAAAATCTTCAGGTTAACTAAGTAACCGTACAGGTTGTTGTGGTGTTTAAATACTGTAATACCAGACAAGCATCCAAAGTATATTTTGAACCTTTGTCACTGCACTCAACCAGCACAGGGTGGAAAAGAGATGCGGACAACACTCGATTCAGGTTAACATCCATGCACAAATCTTTCCACAAGGATATGAATACAGTATCACTCATGGCATGTTTCTTTTTAACCAAGTCAGTTTTGTATTTTTTTCTTCATCTTAGTATATATTATATATATATATATATAGCCTCTGCTATTTTGTCTTAAAATCTTACAATTCAACACAATTATTTGTATCTTGAAAAGGGAAGACTGCACACCTGAGAGGGTTGTAAAGTCATTTATTATTAGACATGGGACTTCTTTCTGTCCTTCTTTCTCTCCCTTCAAAGGGAAACGCCGAATGTGTTTCGGGGTTTATTTGCACAAATCAATGTTACTACTATAACTAAAAAATTGTATACTGTGACATGAGCTTCATTGATTAATTCATTAGAAAATGGCGACTTTAGACTCTGCTGCACTGTTTACGACTATCCTCAAATAACTGTTATTTGATGAGTTTCTGAGCATTATATCTATGCGTTTTGTTGTTTATTTTGTACCATTCTTATCTTTAAAAAAAAGATTTTGGTTTGTTGTGCATGAAACCAACTTTTCAACAACTGGCATTGTTTTATGAAGCAAAAAAGCAACAAAAATGTAATCACATTCTGAGAATGAATCATTGTATAGTATGATGCCATTTTCACTGTACTTGGTGAATTAATAAATGGTGGGAATAATCCTGGACTTTTTGGGTTGTTTGTAGGCTTAATGTTTCTTAGGGCATACTTAGGGTTTCTTATAAAGCAAAGTCACTGCAAAGACCATTTTAAACCATATTGTGGACAACACATCCATGTCACTACAGGGTTGAGTCTGCGTTCCAAAGAGATACCGATTGAGAAACTGTCACTGATGAAGTGCTAGATGATGATTAACACTGTGAATAGAAAAAGATGAAGAGCTATAATGGTACACCTATAAGATGCATTAACAAGGTAATATTGTTAACATAGAGACTGGTAAATAAAAAAATCAATGGTGCATTATCTAATACACTCATACCCACATAATACATTTTAATCTACCTGAAATTTTTTTTTGCATCAGCACAGTCAGACTGTGCTTCAGACAATGTGGATAGTGTGGAAGGCAGTGGGATTCATGTCATGGGAAGCATTCAATGAAGTAAAAACAGCATCAAATTATGATATAGTACTGTGAAAAACTCATATTAAATGAAATTAAATTATGTAGGTTAAGTAAATGGAAACAAATGTTTTACTGCGACAGGTTGCAAAGTGGCGGCACGGTGGTGTAGTGGTTAGCACCGTCGCCTTGCGCCTCCAGGGTCCGATTCCCGAGTTTGCATTTTCTCCCCGTGCTTGGTGGGTTTCGTCCGGTTACTCCGGTTTCCTCCCACAGTCCAAAGACCTGCAGGTTAGGCTAATTGGCATTCCCAAAATTGCCCGTTGTGTGTGAATGGGTGTGTGTGTGTGTCCTGCCTCGTGCCTTAAGTCTCCTAGGATAGGCTCCAGGTCCCCGTGACCTTGAACACAGGATGAAGATTGAGGTTGGAAAGTGACTAAACATAGATTTCTTTTAAATGGTTATTTACGTAACAACCACAGCAGCAACCTCATTTCCCCACTCGTCTGTTCCAACCATTCAGCATCACCAGGATACTAATCACCGGCCTGATCATCTGTCATCATCTGCACCTGTTTCTTAGTGGCCCATGCTTTAAGTTTTTTTTGAAAATGAGAACCAAAAACTTGCCAAAATGAGAGCCAAAAAGTCCTTCAGGAAGCCTGGAGACCTATTCTCTAAGACTACATTGAAATACAAGAAAGTCTGGCTCTTTGGAAACAAAATATGAAGAAATGAGGGGCAGCTCAAGACTTTTGCACAAACAGTGGTTGTTCAACCTACTTGTTCATATGAAATGAAAAAAAGAATAGCCTGTCACTAATAACATAATGATTTTTTTTGTTACATGACTGACTGAATTATTAACATACACATACACAAGAAGTACAAGAGAAAACCGCACTAAGTTGAGTCATAATTGAATTGAATAAACTGAATTGATTATTTCAGTACTGAACACATACAGTACAAATCCCTAGCCAAACTAGCAGGTATTTAAACATTGTCTTACTGTTAAGAAAAAGAGTTAAGTTTAAACATTTTGTAATCAAAGAGTTAAGTTTAAACATTTTATGAAGGTTGCTACAGAGACAAAAGGCTCGTCTAACCTCATTTTAAAATTCGCCCATTTATTTTAAGCTTTAAAATCTTTTTTTCATTTCATTGCATTATTCCTCTTTATACAAAAGGTACAAAAATATTGCAACTGGAAAACCATACAAAATAATCATCAAATTTGTGTTTTTTTACTCATCAGTATGTGTGAAGTCCTTCACATGTGCTGTCGGGATCAGGAAGCTGGTACACAAAACTTGTACTGTGGCTGGCCGTAACTCAAGAATGCACATCTCAGCACTCACAATAATTCTCTCTCTGACCCTCATATCAGCTTTCCTACATCATGTCCCACCTCCCACCCCTAATTCAAAGCACCAAAGCAGACAGGTGAGTTAGTAGAGGAACTAACAGGATCAGCTGATACATAATACCTGCAGCTCACCTGATACTCCGCCATAGCTCAATGCTGTTGTACAGAAGATGAAAAGACCTTTATGCAGCTTAATGAACCATCAAGCAACTCTGACTGCTGGCCTGCTCGGTACCGCTAAAACATTTATGAGGCAAATCAATAGCATTTGTTAGAAAATCATAGCATTGTGGCAACATCCAGTTCAGTACTATTTTTAACTAACAAATGAACTTTGTTATAGTAGAACCTGGTTAATTACTCAAATGCTTAGGTACAATTTAGGCCACAGAAAACATGTGGCTAATTTAGGACCAACTGAGATACTCCTCCACACTGGGATGGTTAAAGGGGAAATAGGGCCATGTTCAAAATATAAGTGTATAGTAATGATTATAGCTTTTATACTGTAATAAAAACAATTTACTGTAAACTGACATTCAAAGAAAAACGTTTAACATTTCACATTACAAAATCTGCAAAAACTAGTCTATAAAAGATTTAAAGATTACAAACCATCCCTAATGTTATGCAATTCAAAAAGTCACCTGAATAAACCAGTTTCAATTTTGCCAAAATACTCTGTACTGTATATAACACTGGAGTTCCTCTACATGAGTTTGTATCATGAAAACACATTAAAAGTCCATTAAAAGTGTCATCTCTTCAATTGAAAGATGAGTTTAAATTCAACAATCCTGCTCCAATCTGCAGTACATCAGGACAGGAAGCTCTGAAAAGTGGGCACCTTTTTCCAGCCTTTAAAAATAGCTAGTAATTAGATTTCAGAGCAAAATTAAAAATAAATGATTTCTGGTTTATTAATGACTGAAGCCAAGTCCTGGTGGCCAGTACAATATTTAAACCTCATTTACAACAGGATGTGTCTGCACACACACACACACACAGTGTTTCTTCAGAAAACAAATGAAAGAGTTTGCTGTTCGGTGATTAATCTATGACAGCGCCGTCTCTGTGTGAATGGAAATGTCAAATTAGTTCAGCTTCTTTTATATCCACAACACAGTATGTAGGGAATTAGGCCAGACTGGAGGAAAGATGAAAAAGTAAATCGGACAAGTGAGGAGGATAGAGGGAAAGAGAATTAAAAGTCAGATCATACTTTACTCAGATTTAAAAAAAAAAAAAAAAAAGCATGCATGTGACAATAACATTATTTTACTAAAAGTTAGGGGGATGTTCATTAAAATTCCATAAAATATTATGATTACCAGAAAATTATGTCTCAACTTCTTATCAAAAGCTAATAATATTTCACATTATATTCTGCATTTGTATAAATCTGAAATCACATTAGTTGATTTTCTAAGATAAAAATAAAACATTCTATGATATCTCATGTAACATTACCAAAATAAATCCCTAATAAAACATTTAAAACAAACAGATGTTTTAGGAACTTTTAGGAACGTGCAGGTCTTTGTTTGGTTTGGTGGACTTCCAAAAGGTGTTGCTGGCTTTTACAGTCCAATGTTACTGAGGAAATCCTCATTTTCAGCTTCCTGAAATGTGACCACAGTAGGTGGGTCCTCCTTCTGGGAACGCACTCTCCTCTCTATTGCAGCATCTTCTGGACTAAGCACCTCCCCCTTGGTAAGGACGTAAAGAAAGTAGTGGAAGTTGTCGCCGTAGTGATAGTGGTTGATGGACCAGCTGTACTCAGTACGAGCATACAGGTTCTTCCGGAAGTGTGGCTGCGCAAAGGTCACCGACACAAAACGACCTCCAGGCTTCAGGATGCGACTGATCTGTAAAAAAAGGGCAATCAGAAATATATATAAACATCTACCTAACTATACTTTTTTAACTATTATACTATATACAGTAGATACACAGAAAGGCAGGTAGGCAGAAAAAAACCACAATCTTCACAAGAAAACTATACCACCATTTCATTCAACTACATAATCCATATAGAATGAGGCATTAGCACATTTGCAAATGGTTAATGAAAATCACACTCAATCAGCTTGAGATAAATTCATAGTTGGTTGTTTGTCATGCGACAATAAGTTATGAATCATCTAAGCATCTCCTATAAGGGACACACAAGACATTGGATGAGGACAGGAATGACAAGTGTATGCAATAGAAAGATAAAAAAGGTGTAAAATACCATTAGACTGAAACAGAACAAGTCATCCTCTGGCAAAAAAAAGAATGCCAGCTGTCCAAACCTGGATTCCAATTAAAATAAAGTCCAAAATGTTCCTGTATGGTTATAAAATCAATAGATATTATTCTTTTTTTTAGGTCAGTAGATATTCTATGTCTGCCTTGGGAGCCTTTGCTGTGAAATGGAAATGGAAAAAGGAGTTCTTTAAACCACAAGTGTAACATCTGTGATTAATCATTTTTTGTATTTATAATAGATCACCATACTCAATGTCAATGTATTTACCCAGAGAACTAAAGAAATAAACACTTTGACCGCCAACTCTTCCATAAAATAGTTAAAAGTGTAAAGGCTGCATCTGACTGGAACAGTGAGAATAACTATTTTGCATGAAACCCCAAAAGACCACTGCTTCCTTAAACAGCAAAAAACATCTGTATCATCTAACCTAATTACCACAACACTATGTAGATGTTTCAACAGTCTCCTCGAAAGGAACTGCAATGGAAAGGCTAATGTTTTTATTGTACATTGTGGTGGGCTTGAGATCAGAAGATAAATATGAGATGACAGGTCAGAATTCATGCACAAGGGTCATTCAAATCAAATCGTGACTTTTGTTTTTTCTGTAAATGTCAATTGGTTTCATGACTTACATGGGGAATTCATCGCAAGTCCCGGTTTGACTTGAACACCCCTCATATACATCTGGGTGTGTTAAACTTTAAACATGGCACCTTCTGTTTAACGAAGCCTTTTTCAAATGTTGATAAATATCGGAAAATGTGACAGGCAAGTGTTTCTTGTTACCCAGGTTTTCCCTGTTGTCTGAACGTCTATATGTGTGTAGGATGTGCATTGTGTATTAGTGCTGATTTCATACAGTAAATGTGCATTTTGGAAATGATCCAAAATATTTGACCTTATGTTGAGCTGAGCCCATGACATGCATAGTGAATATTGTTCGGCTCAATGAGATCTAGTAGTGTACAGAGTCTATATGTGCAAGTGTGTATAAATATGCAAGATGTCACCCAATATGCAAACGTGCAAGTGTGTATGAGCTATGCAGCAAAGTCTGTTGTGAGGGCCCCAAGAGCCCCAGACTCTCAAGCATTCTAATGGCAGCAGATCCGAACCTGTCAATTTTCATGAGTTTTTGACTCTTTGGGGGTGTGTTGACCCCCAAAAAGACCCAGGTGGTAAAAAAAAATCCTTAGAAAAACAAGAGAGTCCTGTGCACCCTATAGTGCTAATAGTGCACATTTATGACATCAGCACTATTAAAACTGCACTATGGCGATGGTGATGACGTCATTGTCATGTCATCATCGTGCTGATGTCATAGTGCTTGGCCCCTAAAAAAATAAAATCCTTAGAAGACCATAAGTTCTCTTGCACATTTATGACATCAGCACTATTAAAACAGCATTATCAGTACGATGGCGATGACCTCAGTCATGCCGTCATCGTGCTGATGTCATAGTGCTTGGTGCCCTAAATATAGTTGCAAGTAACAATGACTGAGCCCAAGCACCTACGCCATCGCCATCCAATGAAGAAAATTGTTCCAGAAATGTATCGAGTTTCACATGCATCTGTGCAAGTGTATATAAGCTATGCATCTTGTGCGAGCTCCTACTCAGACGCCCTAATGGAAGCAGATTCCAACCTGTCTGCAGACCTGCAAAGCATGATAAACCCCCCAAAACACCTGGATCCTGGAAAAAATTTCTTAGAAGAACAAGAGGGCCCTTCACAGACTGATGTACTGTAATAGGGATGATGTCATAGTGCTTGTGCCCTAAATATCCTAAAGTGTAAATTACAAGGATGACAACAATATGCTGTATTGGTGTATTGCTTAATCAGTTAATATAAAGCTTAATCAGATATTGCTTACATGTTGACAGAACAAAATAACTCATATATTCCTCAGCAAAGGCAAGAACACACACACACACACACACACACACACACACACACACTTAAACATTTGTAACCCACCCCTTATTATATGTTAACCTTGACTGTACAGCACTCACATTTACACTAACGATGCAATAGAAGTAATTTCCCTCTTAACCCCTCATTATGGACGAGCGACAAAAAGAGGGAGAGTGTGGAACAGCACTTGACAATTACTGGCTATTATTTTCATTAACCTTACATTAACATGTTCGCCGAGTACCATTTAAGTGTCAACTCCAAGTATGACGTCCAAACGCACTGACATTACACTTCTATTGCCTTCCATTTGATTTAATGTCATTCATAAAATGTCATATTCCAAATTACCTGGCCAACTTTATACTGCTATCCTAAATAATATGAGGAAATACTGCATCAACCTCCACCAAGCAATGAGCACCACAGACTATTAAATCTGTTGCTTTCATTCTATCCCTCGGTTGTTGTGATCAAATGAATTTTTTCACCAGCAGTTCCCTTTTCCAAATTCATTTCATAAACATGCACATAGTCAAATGCAAACACCCACTGATGTTTCCTCAGGATTGAAGAATTGTTGACAGGAATGCACATCAAGCAAACAATCTCAGTTACTGAACAGTAAAACTTATTTGGCTAACTCAACCGAGTCAGGCTCACCTCTGCACTAGAGACTGTAAACTGCCACTAATTCTTTCTGGCTAGATGGCTTAAATAGGGTGTAAAGAACAAAAATCACAAATGCGTCTGCCTGTGATGCATTGTTGCATTGAGTAATTTCAATTTTAATGAGGTCACCTTCAGGCAAAAACTGAACAGGAACAGAAGGAAGCGACTACTTTCAAAACTCTATTCAAAGAATGCTTTGTAGATAGATTAATCCACCACATTGAGAGGACGGTATCATGGTAGTTCTGCTTTTCTGCCTTGCATCCAGGACAGCTTGCCATAACTGATGAAGGAATAACATTTTGGGATGACCATGTCAAAAGTCACACAGATCCAGTAGATGTGTTATGAAAAGAAAGGCAGAGAAGCCCACCAACACCACCAACAGTTTTATAAGGAATAACAATGGCCAAAATTCCTCCAACTCAGCGTGCAATATGGAGCACCCGCTACCAACATATCTGGTTTGAAGTTGCTGCTGGTGGAAGTGACAGCAGTTACTGAAAGCTAAGCTTAACATACTTTTTCCAACAAACATATATATATATTTTTTATTAATAAATTTGTTCAATAAATAAACATTCAAACTGTAAAGTTTTGCAGCATTTATTTAATTGTCTTTATCTAGTTTTAGGACTTAAATGTCTGAACACATTTCAGTTCAAAATTGTACAGTATCCACATTTTTATATCATTTATAAATAAATCGAACACATGCACACACATGAGCGCAAATACACACATTGCCTGGCCAAAAGAAACTCACCACCTCCATTTAACTAAGCAAATACTGTTTAAGACAGTAGTTAAGAGGCCTCCAGGTTACTTAATCCTAACTGGTGCAGTAAGTAGCTTTTCATTTCTTAAACAACCATGTCAGAAAATATCCTCAGCAAAGATACTTTACCGGAGGGTAAAATTATTGTATTGTTCAAGAAAACAACTAATGAGACTGAAACTAAAAATGCATTATTAAAACCTGGAAGGATAGTAATGAATCTTCATTTTTAAGGGAAAAAACATGTTTGAGGATAAAAAAAACAACAACATACTAAATGTTCATTGAACTCAAATCGATAAAAAAAAAGCCTTGATTGGTTTTGCTTTAAGAAAGCCAATTATCAGTGAGGCTAATCGGAAATAGGCTTCAAAGGTCCTGTGGTCCGATGGATGAGTCCAGACTGACCCTGTTCTTGAGTGATGGGTGCATCAGGGTATGAAGAGTCATTATACAGTAACTATCATACCTGTTGCCTGTGGGGGCAGTTGTAAGAACTGGGGTTGCTTCTGTTGGTTATGTGACCAAAAAATGTAGTCTCAGCAACGTTACGTGACCAAAAAATTAGGTCAGCTGACTTCCTGAATATATTGAATGACCAGGTTTTTCCATCGATAGATTTTTTTCTTCCATAATGGCCTGGGCAAGTTCCAATAAGACAACGCCAGGTTCATCGGGCTCAAATTGTAAAAAAAAAAATAAAAAAAAAGTGGTTCAGGAAGCATGAGCCATTATTTTCAAACACGGATTGGCCACCAAAGTCCAGACCTTACAGTAACTCCATCGAAAATACTTGGGATGTGCTGGAAAAGACGTTACACAGTGGTCCGTCTCCCCATTCTGGATGCAAATTAATGTTGTGACATTGAAAAACGGTGCAGTAGATGTCATCAAAGCAAAACGTGGTCCAATGAAATATTAGTGCGTACAGTAGCACTTTTTTTGGTCTTTATATACCAGTCTAAAGTCTTTCTCGATTTTTTTTCTTTCTACATTGTAAAACAATACTGAAGGCATCCAAAATATACAAGAATCTCCTTCGAACAGTTGAGATGTGCCTGCTACTTATGCTCTGTAAAGCCTTCATAACTTAATTGGTGATTTTTGAGGCTGGTAACTTTGAATAAAACTTCTCTGCAGCAGAAGTAAGTTTTGGTCTTGCTTTCCTGAGATGGTGCTTGATGGGTTTTGCAAATGCACTTGACATTACTGTTGGCGCAAGGACTAGTGCAGAACAGCTGACCTTCGCGTTTTAAAATAACAACTGACTGGATGCCATATGTGCTATTTTATAGTTTTGAAAACATCCAGTATTGTTCTAGAACTTTCGACTGGTACTGTGTGTGTGCGTGTGTGTGTGCGCGCGTGTGTGTGTGTGTGTGTGCGTGTGCGCGCGCGTGAGAGAGAGATTCATTCTAAAACTGTAATGTTCCTTTCTAAAAATTCATTACAATAACCCTAAAAAAAACAAGCGTCTTTGTTTAAAATTCTCCAATAAATAAACTTCTTCAAAAAGCCAAACTCTGGCAAACTGTCTCTGAAACTTCATGTCTCGTTGCAAATTATAGCAAACAAATTTAATATTCCGTCAATCTGCTCTCTGACTGTGGGTTACATAAGATTAGTATTACACAACTCCACCATCCTTCACAAGACAACACAGACTGCAGGACCAGATAAGCTGCAGCAGTACAGCAGGGGATTTATCCCTCAGCATGTCTGGAACTGGATTCAGGTTGAACTGCAGATACAGCCATGGAAAGATGGGATTTATTTATTTAGATTAAAAGGCTAAACCAGGGTACATTTGGTGTCTTGCTGTTTCTTGGTATGATGTGTTTCAAACATTCTGTCTTTGCAAACTCTCTGAAATGACCCGGAAGAAACCTGCCACCTCTCTGCTTCCTACGCAATGTTACCATGGAGACTGAAGTTTCAAGCTCCCTATCTAGTCAAAAAATAATAATAATCTAAAAACAACATCAAGCTGGATCAACAGTTTCTGTCACTATTCATATGTTCATTTTAGCAGCTGCGTTAAATACAGATGGAGCTAATGGAAAACATTTAATGCAAATCAATTCTAAGAGATTCATAAAAGCTTTAATTTTGACGTTTGGTTTATTTTTGGCTTTAATAATCATAATGCACTGAAGATGCCAGATGGATTAGGAATTGAATGTGTTCATATATAAAGAACACATGAAAAATTGTGACTTTTCCACTGTAGACCTAAAGGTCAAATAAAATAAACATCTTAAAAAAAATTTTTTTAATTAGATTGATCCATGCGTAGAAGGGGAAGGTCATTGTGATGTACTGATGAGAAAAAACAGTTTACTAAAGTTGAGCAATGTGTGCAGGACATAAGAAATTGGATGCTAATTAACTTCCTT
>JAQQZS010000018.1:11088600-11100203 GCA_030068045.1 Platyallabes tihoni | reverse complement strand
GCGTGATGTGTGCGACCCAGCACTGGAAGATTTTTTGATGATAAAAAAAATAGTAAATACAATATATTGCCAAAAGTATTCACTCGCTTGCCTTCACATGCATATGAACTTGATTCTTATCTCATCCGATTCTTAACCCATAGGGTTTAATATGATGTTGGCCCAGCCTGTGCAGCTTCATCTCTTTTCAGAAGGCTTTCCACAAGGTTTAGATGTGTGTTTATGGGAATTTCGACCATTCTTTCAGAAGCACATATGAGAGGTCAGACAGACTGATGTTGGACGAGAAGGCCTGGCTCGCAGTCTCTGCTCTAATTCATCCCAAAGGTGTCCTTTTGGGTTGAGGTCAGGACTCTGTGCAGGCCAGTCAAGCTCTTCCACACCAAACTCACTCATCCATGTCTTTATGGACCTTTGTGCACTGATGCACAGTCATCTTGAAACAGGAAGGGGCCGTCCCCAAACTATTCCCACAAAGTTGGAAGCATGAAATTGTCCAAAATGTCTTAGTATGCTAAAGCATCAAGAGTTCCTTTCACTGGAAGTAAGGCTGAAACCAACTTAAGAAAAACAACCCCACGCCAGTTCCAACATTACTGGGCACCAGTGCACAAAGCAAGATCTATAAAGACATGGATGAGCAAGTTTAGTGTGGAGGAACTTGACTGAACTTGAGTCCTGACCTCAACCCGATAGAACACCTTTGGGATAAATTAGATTGAAGACTGAGAGCCAACTGAAGCAACCCCAGATCATAACACTGCCTCCAGAGGCCTGTACTGTGGGCACTATGGATGATGGGTGCATCGCTTCATGTGTTTCTCTTTTTACCCTGATGCACTATCACTCTGGTGTAGGGTCAGTCTGAACTCATCGGATCTCATGACCATCTTCCACTGCTCCAAATTCGAGTCATTATGCTCCCAAACAAACTGAAGTCTTTGTTGTACTGATTAATCTGACTGATTAGTCCAAATCCTGTAAGTTCTTATCACATTGTGTGTGTATGGAAATGATCTTACTTTCACTATTAAACATAAAGGTTTATCACTTTATTTATTTTTTTTAACCATGAAAAAAAAAGTGTTTAAGTGATCTCCATTCATGCCTTTTTTCAGCACTATGCATCCAGGTTTTGATAAAGTGTAGAAGAGTTCTTCACCAAGAACCAAGTTCCAGTCATTTACAATCATAGTTGTTTTGTTTTCTTGATTCAACCCAATAATTTGACCCTTCTGAAATGGCGACTTTATTTTTTCGTCACCAGGAAGTCACATCCGCTATTAAGGTTCTTATTGGCATGGTCTGATGAACTGACATTCGTTCTCATTTTTGGCCCAATATACAAATATATTGATAAGACCATAAGAATATGAATCAACAAGCTCGAGTTACTAAAAATGTGCAAAAATATTATTTGTCTGTAGTACAGTATGTACAAACTACATATGAGAATTGCTACAACATTTGCTTAAGAATAGAGTTTACATACACTTAACTCTGGAATCTGTGTGTGTGTGTGTGTGTGTGTGTGTGTGTGTGTGTGTGTGTGTGTGTGTGTGTGAGACAAATAGCTTTCTCACTAGGACAAAGTGTGCCTAATATATTATCAGGAGTCCAGAAGTCTCCAGTTTTCTAGCAGACATCTATCGCATCTGCTTCACTCGCACAATACTCCATTCTATAACTCTCTCCATATCTTTCTTTCTTTCTCTCTGACTCTCTATGACTTTCTTTCTTACCGCCTCCATCTGTCTCTTTCTGCTGCTATTCACTATGGACCTCCGTAACAAAGAGCTGGTGGAGTTTAGTGTTGCAGAGAATGGTACCGGCATGCCAAAGCAGCAGGATGTGGGAGGTTCATAAGAATAAGTTTAATTATTGCATGCTGAGATATCATGTGTTGTATTTGATCTTGGCTAAGAAATCATTGCTTGCATTACAAATGCTGACAAAGATTTCATGACTCATAAAGTGTCAGTAATACATGATCCTCAGGAGAACCTACATACACAGTTTCCAAATCAAACTTGTTTAATGTTTGAAATTATTAAGCAGCTTTTCAGTTGCAGAAATAATACTGACAAACACAAACTACATAAAACAAAAACAAGCATAAAAGGAGGCCAGGGAAGATGTCATATATGTGTGGATCAGCAACCAAGGAGATATTTCCAATTAACCCCCTGCCGGGCACCAGTCTGTGCCCGAGACACTGTCTGTGGTAACGCCTCACATGACCGTCTGCACCCACGCCTTTTTTTTTTTTTGATTTGTCAGATTCCAGTCCTGCGCAATCAAAAGCATACACTGAATTATTCTGTGATTTATTTATTTAAACTGCTACAAATGTATACCTCCAATCAGTTTCCTGACCTTTCACAGAGACACAGAACTGCGTATACGTGTGTGGGTGTGTACCTCACACACACACACGCACACCCACCCTCATTATCTACATATAATATTACTAAATATGCATGTACTGTACATGCATAATCAGACTTACAGAGTCCGAGGCTCTATTAGCAAGCTTGTCATCCAGGAAAGAGGTAAAAAGGAATGGTTACTCAGCAAAATCTCTCCATGCAGAATATGCAACGAGAAGTAGACACTCAGTGTAGGTCATCTTAAGGATATGGAGCATATGTGCACTCTCTCTCTAGCATATTTAGTGTAACCAGTGATTGAGTAGTTTCTGAGACAGACCCAACAATTTACTGTCAGTACACTGACTATAGACAAGGAAAAAAAAAAGGTACAAAAAAAAAAGTATCTCCCGCAGTACTATAATAAAAAATAAAAAAAAAGGAGAAAAAAGTATTATATTTTATTTGAAAATTTAGCTGAAATTATGTTAATATTTATGTTACAAAATTTGCAAATTATATTGCTCTTAATAGTTTAGCGTTAAAACACATGAAAAACTATATACTGAAACGTAAAAAGCCATAAAAAATTGCGGAGGATATTTTCAGTTTCTGCAAAATTGAGAGGGCTTCCAACAAAACAAAAAAGTTAAGTTTCAAGGAAAAATCCGCGAATGACTGAGGCCATGAACTCTAAAACACGACTTTGCAGAGGTCAATCAGTCATCATCTAAAGTGACCAATGTCCTATAATGTGCTGGAGTTTATGTATGAACTTTTCCCTCAAAGAGAAAATTAATAGAAAAAAACATCTTACAGTTTTTTTGTATGTTTTTGTTTTAAGTGCTGTAATTACTTCAGGAGGACCAGTGCAAGTTCTTCTTTAGAATAGCACATCACCTCTAACATTTTACAGCCAGGTGTGGGATCATGAGAGTATTCTAATCACACATTACATTAATCAATGGATCCACATTTGTTGTAGGAGGTACAGTAGGAGTATTGAGCATCTAGTTGAAAGTTGGTTGCATATACTTTCTGGTAAGTAAAAACTATTTGAGGTCAAGAACTAATCGACACTGCCAAGGGGTTTGTCTCCACTTATGTTTTTCATGTACAGGATATAAAGACAGAGCCTAGACTTGAGAAGTGTCCTGAGCTAACATCCCGTGATACCATTTAAACTGGATTCCTAAGGCCAACTCCAAGGCTATGGTTTCCTCCTGGAATTGAGTCAGATACTACCTTTAGTTAAGGGACAAGAAGAGAGCCTCAGAGTAGAACTGCTGCTCCACCAGTTGAGTCGGATCGAGCATCTTATAAGGATGCCGTGACTAGGTCCTGTTAGAGCTTTAACAGCTCAAATAGTTATGCGACTAGATAACTAATAACAGTTGTGTACTCAGGTCTCCATCAGTGAGCCCAACAAGGTAGATGAAGTAACGAAGTATGAAGACATTTTCTCTTACAAAATTGCATCGTTGGTCTTATAGCAAACAGTTATAGAAGGCATTTGCTTATGGTTGTGCTATCTGGTATTACCCAGAAGATGGCTTCCCTGTTGAATTTGGTTCTTCTCAAGGTTCCTTCCTCATGTTATCTCATATCATGAGTTTTCCTTGCTATAGTCACCTCTGGCTTGCTCATTAGAGACAAGCTGATAAATGTAACAAATCTACACAATTCAAAATTGCTTTAAATGTACAGGACTGTGCAAACGTTTTAGACAGGTGTGGACAACGCTTTTAAGTAAGAATGCTTTCAAAAATAGAAGTGTTAATAGTTTATTTTTATCAATTAAAATGAAAAGAAAATGAACAGAAAAGAAGTCCAAATCAAATCTCCCTTTGTCTGCAAAACCAGAACTGCCACCAATTCGGCAGTTAGGTTGTTCCAAACATCTTGGAGAACTTATCACCAATCCTTTAGCAGCCAATCAGACTTCTACCTGGTGGAATTACATGATGAATAAGTATCTGCCAGTACTTCTCAGTCTTGAGCACAATTTTAATCCTGACCAAATTTCCAACTCCATTTGCAGAAATGCAGCCCCAAACTTGCAAAGAACCTCCACCATGCTTCACTGTTGCCTGCAGACACTCAGTATTGTGTTGCTCCTGCTATAGCCAAATATTTCACATTTTGACTCATCAGTCCAGAGTACCTGCCATTTTTCTGAACATCAGTTCCTATGTTTTCATGCAAAATTGAGTCACTTAGCCTTGTTTCCACGTCAGAGGTTTGGCTATTGCGCAGCAATTCTTCCAAGAAAGACCACTACTGGCCAGACTTCTCTGGACAGTAGATGGGTAAACATGGGTCCCACTAGTTCCCGCCAGTTCTTTGCTGATTACACTGCTGAACATCTTCAGAGATCTAAGGTAAGTTAGCATGATGTGTGATTCATTTGCTGCATTAAGTTTCCTTGGGCGACAGTGGTCTGTGCTCTTCAACATTATTTCTTCAAAACAGCTTGTATAGCACATCTTGAATCCCCAGGCTGCTTTGGGTTTGGCTGTTCCTCACCCAGTTTTAAGCCTCCTACACAGCTGTTTCTGTTAATGACTGTATTTAAACCTACATATGGAATTGATGATCATTAGCACATGCTTGGTATAATTAGTTAATCATACACCTGACTCTAATCCTGCAAAATCTCTTTGTGCAAAATTTTTGAAGTGTAAGAATTGATGCTTGATTTGATTTAGATTTTTTCTGTTTTCTCACTTTGCATTTTATAAATTATTACTTTATTATTATTATTAAATTCTTACTTTACAGCATTTCTTCACACCTGCCTAAAACTTACACAGTACTTTAAATTCAGAACACTTTTCTTTACCAAAAACTAGCCCTATGGCTATGATTCTGGTTAACTCTACAGCTATGTCCAGGAAAGGAAAAAAGTTAAATAGTTAAATGTAAAGTTAAATGTACTTTAACCTTGAAAGATACCAACTTTAACCTTGAAAGATACCAACTCAACTTAGCTCAGTGGGTCTGCAGAAACTTCATACGAGTCTCAGATGAACTTTAGAATGCGTCTTTGAACTGAACAAGGGCTGTGAAATTTGGCTCAGATTAATTACATTGTCATTGTGATTATGGAGACAAACTTTACGGTTGGCAGGAAAATGTTTTACGACTAAGATCTGTGTACTTGTAATGTATTTATCATAATGTATAAAGATTTAAGACAGAATTGAAAAAATAACTTAAATATTGAGAAAAGTTGAAAAACACATAATAAAATTTATATTTATATATTGTAATTACTTTTCATTTAAGTTAAACAAAATGTAGTACATCCCATTTTTTAGCTTTCAGCAGATAATCCTTACTTACTTATTAAGTGGCAGGTTAACCCCACACAACATAAAGCAATTGAACAGCTTCTAGGTGTTCTAGGTCTGTTTCCACAATGTGTGAATAAATGTGTGTTTAAATTTCAAATTCAAATTTTATTTGTCACATACACAGTCATACACAGTAAGACATGCAGTGAAATGCTTAAACGACCGCCCATGACCTTAAAAAAAGATTATTAATAGGAAATAAATATGGAATAAAATAAAATACTATAGAAAATAAAGAAAATAACTTTAGCTAAGGAAAAAAATATATACATAGAAGATAAAACAAAATATAAAATAAAGAAAGACCTAGCTGTACAAATTTCTCTTCAATATTAGCAAGCCTTGGCTTACTGTATAATAATAAGCAAATGACACTTTCTTACTCTGAGATCCAGCCATTAAATTCAATTAAATTAAATTTTATTTGAATAGCGCTTTTAACAATTGTTATTTTGAAACGACTCAATGGTCCGCTCATTGTCTCCCGTTACAGCATCAGAAGCACTATGCTAAAACATCTTATTAGGCACTCCAGTTCAACAAGCAATTAATTTTTTTAAACCAGTCTGGCCTCTGACCTCCTCTGACCTTCCTTATCCACAATGTGTTTTTGCCAGCACAAAAGGACCTAATTTATGATCATAAAATTAACTACACATAGTACAACCTGTTGGCTTATGGAGAAGACAGTCTGTTTTTCTGAATGGTTTCACCCATGGGACGGTGCACTGCTAGTTCACAGACATGGAGCAGTCTTTGTTTCGATTCATGAATCAAACATGAGTCACAAAGCAGTTTTCTGAGCCGTGCACAGTGCGGATTCGTGTATCTTCAGAAATAAATAAGTCTTGTGGCTGAGCAGAATAGAAGATAGTATGTTAGGTGTAACCAATGAGCACAGGTTTCTTTGTTTGAACTGTAACCAATAGAGTAGGATTTTGTCTCACACATGCCCTATATACCAGTTGTTTATACGATCTGGCTTTGGATAATCTGAGGTATTGGCCAGTCTCCCTGGCTATAAGTCCTGGGGTAAAGGAATCATTCCTCTGTCTTAAATTTAGCTTCCACCACAACTGCTCGTGTAAACAAAAACCTAAGAGACGAGCAGTTTCTGAAATATTCTGAAATGTCATTGTCAAAGTCACTAAAATCACATTTTTCCAAATTGTCATGTTTGATGTGAATATTAACTGAAGCTCTTGACCTGTATGATTTTATATATTGTTCTTCTGCCACTTCACTGGCTGATCGGATAATTCATGAACAAGCATGGGTGCAGGGGTTCCTATTAAAGTGGCTAGCAAATATATAGTGTAGATAGAGGTCTACAGTCATTTACATAGTAAATGATATAAAGCTTCTTCATTTTTTTTATTGCTTTTATGTTATACTGTTACATTATTTATGTAATGCTTGGCCAAAAAAAGTTACACACTAAAATTTTATTCAATCACTTTAAGCTTTGATTACAGCACACACTGTTCAAATGATTCCTCATGCTCCTAGAAAAACTCTTTCAAAATTTGAGTCCTCCAATATGCCTGTGCCATCAGGGAAGAAAAAGTTTAATGTGATAATCTGGTCATTCAGTACATTCAGGTCATCAGTTGACGTCGTTTTACTGCCACATAACGTTTGCGTCACAAAGTTGAACCAGTTCAACACTATCCTTCCAGGTTGTGATAATGTTAAGGGTTTTTTAACTAGTTCCAGTAATTTCAAACATCCTTAGTTGTTTTCTTTGCTTGGTGCAGCCCAATAAATTGACCCTTCTGAAATAATGACGTTTTGACCAGGTAATGTGTAATAAATATATATATATATATATATATATATATATATTCATGAGAGAATTGAATGAAAACTCCATATATATTGAATGGATTCTGAATATACTGAATGAAACTCGATATATATACTCGATATATATACTCAATATATATCGAGTTTCATTCAGTATATTCAGAATCCATTCAATATATTCAGACTTTTGATTCAATATATATGGAGTTTTCATTCAATTCTCTCATGAATATTTTCCTAAACGGCTTGCCATAATATATATATATATATATATATAATTTTTTTTAACTTAATATTGTCATTTCTAAACTATTTTTATTATACAGTACTGTATGTTACAGTTTGGTTTAATGCACCATGAACTGCATCCAGCTGATATTTCCATCTCTACTGTCAGGTAAAGTACTATTAGACGCAATATTGGTAAAATAATTGTGTTGTTGTGTTTGAAACGTTTGTGGAATGCATCGCGTGTCCAACCAACAAGAAAAAAATTACAACATGGCAAATAAAATGACTCGCACACAATCCTCAGCATATTTCACATGACCACTATAGCAGTTATGTGTTAGTCACGAAGGCTACTTTATACAGAAAATCACTTTTATTAATTGGTTTCAGGTTGCTTGATAAGTTGCAATGTTCAAATTGTTTATGTGACTGCAGTTCATAACAATGCATTTTAAGCAATCACTAGTTCGTGACTGAATTCACCCCAGTGTTAACTTCACGGCTTGTTATACAGTGCTCTGTATATTTCTGTCTATAGTAAAAAGTGAGGGAGCAACACATTCGAGTTGAGTTCAGACATTATATAACGAGACTCTTCCTCTCTTCATCGCCATGGTAACGAGTGCCACATTCTCTCTCTCTCTCTCTCTCACACTAAGATACTGCTTTAGATTACCAAAAAAGACAAATAGAGCAATGGCCACAACAAAGGACGAAAGCAGGAGGATAGAAATAAATAGAATGATGCTTAATAAGAAAAAAAAACAAAAACAAAGCTAATACTGTTTATATTAAGATTTGTGGTAATATCTGAGAACCAATATTGCATTTTTAAAGAGTCTTTCTAAACGTATAATCATTGCAGAATTTTAAACACTCCTCAGTACTAACTATCATTTAACTATAACGGTTAGGAATGGATCTTGCCAACTTCTTCAGTTTCAGGCATCTGTTTATTTTCCTGTCAGAAACAGCTGGAACAGTAACTTTCCCTCATGAACCAATGCAATTTGACTCTCCAATAAAACACTATTATACCTTGTTATGAGCTATTTAGTTGATTAATTAAGTAGTTGATTAACTGATGAGTGGATTAAACTTACAGGCCTGAAGGATAAGATGGGTGGAGAACTGTACCTCAGGAACAGAATTTGCCTAAAAGCCAACACTTGAGAAACTCCCACCAATATGATTGTCTAGAAAAGATTTTATATTCCTGTCTTTCCTATTGTATTTATATAGTGCTTTTAACAATGGACATACTGTACATTCAGCTGCCCCCCCATACCCCCCCCACGCAGCTGCCCCACCAACCCACCACCACCTCAACTTTGCACACAAACATTACACCCGCTTTACTGCCAGATTGGAAATAAATCACTCGTAATGAGATAAATATCTAACGACGAGTCTGTTTATTCGTACGCTAGCTGCGAAGACTTTTCTGCTTTTAATCAGGTGTATTCTCTCTCTTTCTCTGCACACGCACACACATCTGAATCTCACTCTTGCCCACTCACTCCGCTCACTCTTTATAGCTCCGTCATTTCAACAGATCAACTCCCTCATATTAACAGAACACTAATGAGACTTATTTTCATCAGATAAGCATTCCAAGCCACTCACCTGACTTTGTTTCAACACGCCCCCACTACCACAACCACTCTGTCACATCTTTATTGATCTTATAGTTTCATTGGAATGTATTAACCAGGGTTGAGAACCTTTTGTTTAAAATATTGACAACTTTTTTTTCAGCCAGAAACAATTAAAGTCTGGGCAGGAGAACGATATGAAGAGAAATAAGGAAGGAGAAGTGAATAGCCAAGGGCAAATGAGAGACAAAGAAGGATATAGAGGAATGAAATGAGAGAGGACAAAGAAAACGAGGTGCAGATGAATCAGAGCAAAGGATAGAAACATGGCTGATGGTGAGGAAGGTCGAGAGAGATGATCCTGCTTTAGTTCCAGTTGGACATTGTGGTATGGCTTTATTCTCTGTTCACATATACTAATCTTTCATGAGACCACCTTTTGCTTTGATTGCGGCCGTGGTATTATTTTTGGTAAGCTTGTGCAAAGTCACATCATTTTTTTCAGTCCAGAGTCATATCAAGGTTTCTTCAAGATCTTGTATTGATAATGGGAGAGTCAAAAAAAAAAAAAAGTCTTGGAAAACTGTGACAAGCCTTCTATAGATTCTCAGTGGGGTTAAGGTCTGGACAGGGTGTGATGTCTCATGCTCACGGAACCACTCTTTCACAATTTTAGCTTAATGAATCCTGCCATCTTGGAATATGCCTGTGCCTTCAGGGAAGAAAAAAAATCCATTAATGGAAAACCTGGTCATTCACTATATTCAGGTCGTCAGCTAACCTCATTTTTCATAAAACGTTGCTGAACCTAGACCTGACCAACTGAAGAAACCCAATACCATAACACAGCATTGCACTGTAGGTACTAGACATGATGGACCAGAGTAAATCAGACCACATGTCCTTTTTCTAATGTTACATCGTCAATTCTTTATACTCCCTAACAAACTGAAGCCTTTTTGTCCAATTAGCCTCAATGATGAGTTGTTTTCTTAATGCTACATAGCTGTTTAGTCCCAATCCCTTGAGTTCTCTTCGCATTGTGCATGTAGGAATGCTCTCACTTTCACTATTTCTTTTTATTTTTTAATTTTTTTTACGATATGATTTAATTAAGCGTTTATGTGATCTTTCAACACGTTCCTTCAGGATGTTTTTACAACCACATTTCTTCCTCGAAGATGATGCTTGACCACTATCCTTTTATATGTTCCTCCCTGTATACCACCCTCCCATGCCACCCTGCCAAAAAAGTTCTCGATCACCACTGACATTCAGGATATAAATGTTAAATTAAAGCTTTATCAATTTAACCCCAAATGAGCAATCCAGAGTTGGAGGTGACAGGATCCAGTCTCAAAAAGGGAACCCATTTTCATCTGGGTGATACTGGATAATACAACCATAAATTAATCCCTCACAAATAAAATTAACATATCTTGGTGGGATAATCTGATTGTTCAGTACATTCGGGTCATCAGCTGACTTCATTTTTTTGGCCACATAACGTTGCTTAGTCTAGACCCCAGATCAAAACACTGCAACCACAGACAGGGGGGAACGATGCATGACAGGGGGGAACGATGCATGACAGGGGGGAACGATTCATGACGGGTGCGTTGCTTCATGTGCTTCCCTTCCCACCATGACACACCCATCACTCTGGAATACGGTCAATTTGTACTCATCAAACCACATGAGTACTTTTTTTTTCCAAAGCATAGCATGCAAATGAAAAATCTGGTAAATAAATAGCCTATATTAAGTTTACAGCAATACAAATGTTAACAACTATGACATCAGGCTTAGATGCTCTGACAAAGTAGTTCTCTTCTCAGTTTGACTGCAGAGCCTCCCAGAAGGTAGGTATATACAGTACACTGGAGATCAAAATTAGAGAACAATTTATAAACAATTGAACAATCATCTTCACTGCTCAACAGTTGAAGGAGTTTTTGTCCTGGCTATACCATGCTACCAGAACAACTTTTCCACAAAATAACAGACATTTCAACAAAAAACATTATTTTGCAGAAAACACGCTGATCAAAATTGGAGAACACTTTCAGATACCTCTCAGTTATTGGAGTTAATCTGGCACATGGTGCTAATTTCCTTGATTACCTGTCTACCCCTATTTAACTGGCAGCCTAACTTCCAGTTTCACTGACTCTGCAAGATGGTGGGCCGTTCTAAAGTGACTGAAAGCCTCCGGCAGCAGGTTGTCCAGATGAAGGCCAAAGGGA
>JAQQZS010000018.1:11001985-11016565 GCA_030068045.1 Platyallabes tihoni | reverse complement strand
AATTAACGCTTTGTCTACAGAAATGACTAGGTTAGAGAGGAAATCTGCAAAATCACTGAGAAATTCAGAATACGGCCCTGGAGGTCTGTAAATGATGATTATCGGGATCGACTGAGCTCACTTAATATGCTTAAATACACTTATGTTACTATAAAGAATTTCGAATGAATTACATTTGTGTCCGTGTTTTTGTATGATAGAACAAAACTTAACACTGCTGCCACAGGCTTGTACAGTAGGCACTGAGCACCAAGGCTCTCTCTTTATTCTGATGCAGCCATCACTCTGAAATAGGGTGAATCTGGACTTATCAGACCACAAGAACGTTCCATAAACAAAAATCTTTCCTCGAAGATGATGGTCCACCATTCCAGGTTTTAATAGTGAGTTGGGCAGTTCTTAACCCATTTTTAGGTTTTCTTTGATGAACAGGACACTAATTTTTGAACTTTCAAAAGTTGAACTAATTGAACTTTCAGCTGCATAACACACATGATTCTATCTGTTATCACCCAAATGACGAAGGGTTCCCTGATTGAGTCTGGTTCCTCTCAAGGTTTCTTCCTATTGCCATCTCAGGGAGTTTTTCCTTGTCACCCTTGGCTTTCTCATCAGAGACATTTCATTCATCATTCATTCATTCATCTCATTATTATCTAGACACATTTTTCTCACACATACACACTTCTAAAAATTTTCTTTAAAAATAAATAAATAAATAAATAAAAATATTTTCTTTCATTTTTGTGAAGCTGCTTTGAGACAATGCCCATTGTTAAAAGCGCTATATAAATAAAATTTAATTGAATTCATTTGACTAATTTGATGTTAAATTTATAACCTCTGCTCACTGCATCAATTACGGTTAAATAACTTGCTTCCAGCTGGACCATATTAATCATTGCATTAATTATCCAATGGAAGGCTCTTACGTTTTTGCCTAGTTAAATCCAAGTGGCGACTTTTTTTTTTTTTTTTTGCCGGGAAAATATAATATTAAATGTCATTATACAATTTAATTTACACAAGTACAGTACAGCTCTGAAATACAACAGTTTTTTTTCTGAAATAAGTAGATTTTCATGAACACTACAATCACAATGAGAATGCTCCTCTGAGCAATTTATGAATATATTTCATTATCCAGCTTAATAATCAAAGCGCCCTGATTATACAGTGTATGCTATAATGTGTAACGGTTGTTGATGCCAGATGGGCTTGAGTATTTCAAAAACTGCTGATCTCCTGGGAATTTCAAGCAGAATAGTCTCTAGAGTTTAGACAAAATTATACAAAGAAAAACACCCAGTGGGCATTTGTTGTTTGTGAGGGCAGATGGGGAAGGTTAGACTGCCTGGAGATGACAGGAAGTCTTCAATAACTCAGTGATGAGCAGGAACGCTTTTCAGAAATCACAAGATGCAGAATGTTGAGGTGAAGTGCTACAACATCAGAAGACCACATCGGGTTTCACATCTGTGGAATATACAGTAAGGCTACAGTGGACAAAGACTCACCTGAACTGGACAGCTGAATATTGTGTAAATGTTGCCGGGTCTAATTATTCTATTAGTTCTAAATATGAAGGTGCCATAAAGTGCCACAGGAATTTTTGTTAATTAAGTTTTATTGTTATCGTTAAGCACCTTAGGAAATTACAAAGTTTTTTCAAAAGGGAGTAATTGAAAAAAGCCAGAATAATGAGTAGGACACTGTAAATGCATTCAGAAGAGTGCAGGGTAGGAGGCTCACTGCAAATGTGGCATGAAATTGAGAAAATCATTCATATTGATCTTTAATTAAATTAGAGACGGCATTAACTTGAGCACTGCTGCCTTTCCGCATTTTACTCATTGCACAGTTTCTTGAACGATGATCAAAAGAGCTTAACTCTTAATTTCAATATCTATACTGAGTTGAGCTCTGACTAGTTACAATATAAATAATTATGTAAATTACAATTTTGTCTTCATTATAATACAGTTATAATAGAACTTATTGTTTGACAAGGATTAAATATGAAATGTACCATTAACTTTATTTCTAAAGGTGATCATAAAAATATTATGTTTGTTTATAAGTTTATGAACATTTCACATTATTTATCTAAGTTTGGACATACATCTTTAGCATATGCAATTGTAAGTACATGCATATCTAGCACATGCGGCACTAATTTTAATTAATAACACCTCAAATATAGTTCTTTAAAATAAAGAAATCTGTGCAGAAAAAAAGTCATTAAAAGTCATTTAAAATGTCATTTTACATTTGATTTGAAGCATCTGTATGAACTGTCTCTTGGACATATAATGCTCCAATAAAAAGTGTGGATGCAATCCTAACCTGTATAATACTTCAGTTCCTATATTGTGCATGAGCTATAGTGGATGGTGTGTCATGAGTGGAACACTGCTGTTGAATATTAATGATTGGCTGCTGTATAGTAGGGCCGCAAAGTATTTTTTTTTTAATATCACTGTGAAACAATTTTCAGAATGGTTTAAATGATTGCAATACAAGCTCAACTGAAATTACTTTACCTGCAAACTTGTAGTGGGGACTTTGATACTGCAGAGCTATGTGAGTGTTCTACAGTCCTACACTAGTAATGTCACCTGCACAAGCATGTGTAGGTACTGCAACAAACAAAAACATTTATGTGAACAGACTAAATGATGCCATCATAAGCTATAAGACTTTTAATGAAAATAAGTAAGATTTTAAGGTGTCAATAAAAGAATGAGAAGTGTGAAGAGATTATATATATATATAGTTAATTACGTAAAAACATTTGTAAATATTGGCGAAGCAGGGTAATATCGGGGTAAGAATGGAAGCACATGAAGTGATGCGCCCATCACCCTAGTGCCCATTGTACAAGCTTCTGGAGACAGTATTGATTGGTCAGCAATATTATATCGCAATAAAATGAAGTCAGATGATGATCTGAATGTACGGAATGACCAGGGTATCTCATCAGTTGAGTTTTTCTTCTCTGATGGCACGGGAATATTCCAGGTTAAAGAGTAGCCTAAGGAATCATTTACACACATGAACTGGCCACCACATTGCATGGCATAATCAAAGTTATATGTGGTTGAATGTTAAAGTAGTTTGTGCGTCTTTTTGGCAAAATATGTTTGCAATCTAAATAACAAACCAAGAAGGGACTTGTGTTATGGTAGAAAAATCTTCAACATGGATAACAAGTAGAGTAAATTGCTTCCACACGTTGAATTGTATGTGATTTTTCTGTTCATGAGAACACAGAGGAAGATTTCTTTTTCCCCAAAATTCTTTTTTTTTTTTTTTTTTGTGGTTGATGGTATTCATAGAGCAGCCAGCATGACAGATGATGATCTTTTTTTTTTTTTTTTTAATTATTTTTAAAGATTATCTTTAAGAGTTTAAAACAAGCACAGGCCAGTCAACTCCCTGTGCCATCTGTTCCAATGTGTGGTGTGTTAACCAGCTGAGAGACACACTACAGATGCCTGAGCCATCTCCCATCTAGGCAAGGGATTAAAGAAAATCACATTAATGGTGGAAAGATCATCATAATGGACAAACATTAATTTATGATGAATGTATTGCTTGTCTTGTGTGTATTGGGTGTAAACCTTATTTTCATGATATACTATGCTAAGAGTATTTTACTTTAAATATTTAGGACCAGGCAATTATCCTCAGGGAACCTACCCTCATTTAGGTTATATCAGATAGCAGGGATTGATTTGTGGTCATACTGTGAGTTAGGAGGCTGAAAGTTCTATATAACAGGAAAAGGTGCTTGGTACTAATATGAAATCCTCCTTTCTTATTGGAGGCTCGGGTACAAAAGGTACTTAAAACTGAAAAAATTTGAGTGACTGCAGTCACAAGCCATCAGAGACTGCCAACTGCCTGCATCAAGACCAAGACCATCCTCATGGTTAAGTGGAACTATCTCCAGTCTCCAACCGCATCCCAAGCAGACCACACAGGTCATGCTCAGCAGTGAGTCAGAGACCTCCATGCAAACTTCATGTAAAAGGCAACGGGATGTGTTAGACAGGTCAGGAGGTCAAGGGGTGGGGATGATTGGCAAGTCAGAAGTGCCATGTGTAGCTCTAATGAGAGTGAGAGAGAGCAATTAGGTGTGATAAAAGTTGCATAATATATATGGTCAATGTATATTTAGTGCAAAGTGCTAGAAGAAACTCCAGCAGGACCAAATATGACAGTATAACTAAAAGGAAAGGCCAGAAGGAGAAATAAATAATGAGGTCACTTCAGTGTCAACAAACCTCAGTAATCAGTTAAGAGTAGGGAAGACGCCATCCAAACATACCAGTTCACCAATATTCACTATGTCCATGAGTTTCCCAGATCTGCACTTTACCCAAGTCAAATCTATTCACAAAATGCTTGGCTAAATATAGATTTTTAGCCTAGAATTAAACACTGAGACACTAATTGGAAGGCTATTCTATAACTTTGTGGCTTTGTATGCAAATGCTTTGTCCCTTTTGTAGTTTTCATAATACTGACAAGTAGCCTGCATCCTGTGATCGAACTAGGCACGGTGTCTTCATCTTCTGGTTCTAGTGAGGATTCATACTGCTGCATTCTGAACTAACTGGAGCCTTGTTTATGCACCTAGTATCCAGACAGTAAGGCGTTGCAATTATCCAACCTAGATTAGGTGATAAACACGTGAGCCAGTTTTTCAGCATCATGTAGTGACAATATATTCCTTATCTTGACAATATCTCTAAGATGAATTAATGGTATCCTAGTAGTATTATCTACATGAGCTTATTATTATTCATGACAGACTGGGATTTATAATCACACCAAGATCTTTTACTGCAGCTCATGATGAAACAGAAAGACCACCTAGAGTTACTTTGTGTTCAGAAAGTTTACGTACATATTTACAACTAAATGGGTTAATTGGATCAGCAGAAGGAATTGGTCAGACAGATTAGAACTCTTTGATAAGGGCCCAAGTGTGATGGCTGTATAACTGGATCACAGCATCTTCAAAACAGCAGGTCATGTGGGCTGTTCTGGTATGCAGTTGCTAGGACATACCAAAAGTGGTGCAAGGAAAGATAACAGGTGAACTGGGACAGCATCATGGATGTACAAGGCTGTTCAAGGTGTTGATGAGACCTCCAAATTCTCCAGATCTCAGTGCAATCGATCATCTATGAAATGTGCTGGGATTTTAGGGGACTGTAATGCATTAGTTAATTAATACAAGTGAAAACATGACTTGATAGGCAGTTAATTATTTATTTGACATCTGCTTGGCTGGAAATTTGTTCATCAATCACAAAAGCTGCACACACTTTTAAATTATAATAGAGATTTTATGTCAAAGCCATTTGAAGAAAAAAATCACTCAAGGATTGAAAACTTTTTTGCAAATTTGTGTTTATATTTGTATTTAAATAACAGTAATATAGTGGATGACAATGTCATTATTTAATGTGAATAGTGGGAAATTTTAATTAGTTGTGACTGTAGCTCTGAAAGATGGAGATTCACATTGTAGTTGATGTAGAACAGCAATGCATGTGACGTACTATACAACCAGTATGCTGATAGCATTATTCTGGCCAGACTGACCATGGAGGCATCAGTTTAATGTTGAAAAAGTTCTCTGCGCCCGTTACCTATTAGACTGGACCTGCTTTGTGAGATGGACAGGTCACTATGGCACAGTAGACCACATCTTGGAAATATGCATTTGACCACTGAGGGTGCCTCAGGATACTGGCATGTTTGTAGTAGATCAGATATACACCCACTAGAGCACATGCCCTATCTACACAGCAGAGGTATGCAAGCAATTGCAAAATATCTTGTTGTAATGTAAAAGTCTGGACATAAAACACATATACTGTAGTCAGTTAAGTCAGCCAAGAACAGGTGCAGAACTTTAAGTGGTATCAGAATTTATCAGTACAGAAAGAGTATCAATACTTGAGCAGTTCTCATCATCAATACAGAACAATATCAAAGCACTAGCTTATAGCACTAGGTTATAATGAACTTGGTTTATTATTGATATCTATTTTAATATTTTATTACAGTCCTGTGATGTCAAGAATGGCAGGAGGTTAAGCATGATTTAGCACTGATTGTTATACTGATGTTGAGGCCTTTCCATGTGGAAGTAATATTATAAGGTGATGATCATGCTCTGGGTCCTCAGCAAGAATGAGCATATAATGAAATGAGTACATAAGGTACAAAGGCCACATCCCTGACAGGCACTTTCTACTATGGTAGTGACTCGCTCATTATTTATTATTAATTAATTAATTAATTAATTAGCCAAAATTGAATGCATATTCTTGAGATTATGGCTTACTAAAGGTGTTTTGGTATATTTTCTCTTTTTTCAATGAGTGAAGGGGTGCATGGAAACTGTGTTTGCCCTGTGCATTAAGCCTAGAGTTAATCAGCTTATTCATTTTCCAGCTCAAGGTTTCTTAAAAACCTGGCTATGACTAAAGCTGATTACATATTTTTTCTGCTAGAATGGTTATTTTTATAGGGAACATTAACCACAGTCACCCAGCCAAACGCACACAAACACATTTTTGTATGCAGGTTACAGTGACATGAAATAAATCAACATAATCAAATTTTTTTTTTTACCTACTGTACAATAACCTGGATGTCTTCCAACAAAACTAATATTTGCTAAAAATACCACTGACACCCTTCTTTTTTTTCTTCATGCCTCAAATACTGGTATAAGAGCAATTCTTCTTTAGCCATCCGTTCTTCTTTTGATGTTAACTGGACAGAGCTGGATCAGTCAGTTCTTGTATGCATGCTGGTGAGTGATAGCCCTGGATCAGCATGGAGTAAATCAAATTTTGGGCAAGAGAAGACACTTGCCTGGGGATATATGTGGCAAAAAGCATAGTTTTAGTCTTTAAGGAGTTAGATGTACTATAGTTAGCTTATTCTTTACTTTTAGAAATGTACAGTCTCTTTGGAATACAGCAATTATGGCTGTACTGCAGTTCTGTAAATTTTGATCTTGGTGCTGAGATGTATATTATGTTGGCACCAGTGGAGTGTCCAAGCAGCAACAAATGCATTCCGTATAATGTACAGCATATTACACAGAATGAATTTGATATTGCTTGGATAGGCCTGTTAACTTCAATGTTGGTTGGTGCAAGTTGCATAGCCTAGATGATGTTTTTCAACCTTGTGAGAGTGTCTCCATTTAGTTGCACAGTGTGGTTGAAAAAAAACGAAAAAAAAAAAAAGTTCGGTTTCACTGGTTTTTCCCTTTAGACTGCACTATGTATCTGAAGTAACAAAGTGATTTCCAGTCTCCTTATTATCTGTAAATACAGTGTTATCTGTATATAGTATGTCTGATAATACTGTAGTTGATGAAATTAGTGTTTGAATATAATATAAATAAATATAGATCTAATTCATAATGTTGTTACTTATTATTTGAATGTATAGTGTGAATAGATTTGTAAATGGAACTCAGCCTTGTTTGATACAACGACAGACTATCACTCCAACCACTGGCAGTTCTAGTGTGTTTGGGCCCCTTGGGGCTTCTTGGGCAAATCTATATAACAGTGTTAGCTGCTAACTCTTTACTGCTGTTTAAAGCTCTTGAGTAGTGGTGTGCAAGCCCACTGGCATGTGAAAATGCACTGGCACTCACACATCTACGGCCAGCTCAATAATGAAGGAGTCAGGAGCAGGGCACTGGTTGAGGTCAGATGAACTCTTATTGAAACAAAGGTGCAGTCACAGCTGACAGCTGACCTGTCTGGTAAGGCATCACCTTAGCCAGTTAATGCCTTACCATGCAGCAGCTTCCCTGTCTGCTAGTGCTGGTGCTACTGTGTTCCTACTGGTGGAAGACAGTAAAAACCCAGTGTGGAAGGCTAAATAAGCTGATGATCAGTCTTGTGGCGATGGAGCAAGGGTAATGGGGCAAGGTTGAGGAGCTGAAAGCTACAATGTCAAACTGTGCACATAGGCAACTCACATGGGTCATAGGCCATAGTCACATTCCCTAAGTGGTCAGTTGTATAGAAGTGAAATACTCTTGAATCAAGTCAAACCTATCCATATTTTTTTAAAATAAGTTTACAACAAACCAAAGCATACTATTAGTATGCTTATTTTTATTCAAATGTTACTAAAATTATAAGAAAACATTTCTTATTCTGTTGGCAGAGAATTATGCTTCCTTCAAGAAATACATTCTGAAAAACTAGAAAAATGATCTGCTGATAGAACAAGACATTTTTGCCTAAAAATGTTGGTTAGATTTGATTAGAAATAAGTATAAAAATCTTTTATTTGGTTTGTTTTAATTTTGTTTAAACATTGAAAATATTTTCACTTGGTAAGATATAATTTTTTGCAGTGTGTGTAGACTTGTTATATATCATACTGAATGATTTCACACCAAATAGAAGAATGAAATATGCCTGTGAAACTATACAATACAGTAATATCACTCATATTACTGTATTGTATAGTTTCACAGGCATATTTCATTCTAAACTGTGGTTTATTCTGTAGCATTTCATAGTGTGATTGATTTTACTGATTGCATTACTGTATAGATAGATGTGTGGCTTTTCCCTGCCCCCCCACAGGGAGCTTCCAATGGAGAAACCTGAGGTGATGTCCACTAGCCACCTTACTCCCTCCCCGTCTTATGCTTCTGAGTAAGAGACCTTCATAGACAGTACCCAGCCTCACTCACAAAATAGAATCAGGGCACCAATGTGGTGACATGAAAAATGCAATGTGCAAACGAGTGATAGAAACCAATCTCGCAAATGTTATTATGATTCTGAAATGTTATTCCCCCCTGCATGGTCTGTGCCTTTGCTGCATGCATTATGCCTCCCCCTGAGCTGCTGAGGTAGGGCTGTTGCCCATGCTATGTCTAAATCTGCCACTGACTCTAACATTCATATTTTCATGGAAATGCTACAACATGTGCACAAATTTATCTTGGCAATTGAATGAAGACCCTCCACAGAGTTGCTCTGTCGACAATGTCGAAAACCATGGAAAACTCCATTAACAAACGAAGGCTGTTGCTACCTACGCACATGGACACAGGATTGTATCTCCAGAAGTTTACCTTCAAAAACCTTTTTCAGGCAATTACACAGGATTTTGGATTAGTTTCAACAAGCCAGTTTGAGAGGAATATACTGTAACTGAATTTGCAACACTTATTTTTATGGATCAAACCAAAATTGCAACGATTAAATGTCAATTAAATATCTTGCCAGGTAATGAGCAATAAAAGCTGACCATGTGTTATCAAAGGGCAGACCTTGTGTTATCATCAAGCATTATCCTCATAGTCGAAGTTTTCAACATGAGAAGGTTTTCATTACCCCACCTTTTGAAACTGGCTTCTCCTGATTGGGCCATGCAATATTATCCCTAAATAGAGTTGCCCAGACATGCACATGACTGCCACCCTTTTGCCACTTAGGGAATATGACCATGACCTATTACCCATGTTGGTTTGCATATGTGCAAAGTTTGAGATTGTAACTTTCAGCTCTTCAAGATTTCTCGATTACCCTTGCTCCATCGCCACAGGACTGATCACCAGCTTATCCTGCTGCTGACTCCTTCATTATTGAGCAGTCTCTGGATGTGTATCAGGGCATTTCCACATGCCAGTGGGCTTGCACACTGCACCTCAAGAACTTTAAACAGCAGTAAACAGTTAGCAGCTAACACTCTGATATATAGATTTGATCAGTAAGTAAGTGAACCGTCAACAAACGGAAGTCACTTCACAGTCAACAAACCAGACTGATGAAAGACATTTTGGGGTTATAATATGATAAAATTTTCTTGATCTGGTGAGAATGGCGGCTGCATTTTGTACTAACTGTAGCTTGTTTAATGAGGATGCAAGACAACCACCTAGTAATGCTTTACAATAGTGCAGTCTCAAGGTCATGAATGCATGACCTAGCTTTTCTACATTAGATATGCATAAAATGTTCCTAAGCTTGGCAATATTTCTAAGGTGGAAAAAGGCTGTTTTTGTAATATTGGAAATATGATTTTCAAGGGACAAGTTGCTGTCTAATATTACACCCAGGTCTTTCACTGTCGAGCTGATAGTAATTGTACATCCTTCTAAGTGCAAGCTGAAGTGTGAGAGCTGTTGTGTACTGGTTTTTGTGTACTGGTTTTTATCTTAATTTAGTAAGAGAAAACTATAGGGCATCCAGTCTTTTATATCTTGGACACACCCAGTTAATCTGGTTAACTTGGATATTTCATCTGGTTTTGTATAACTGGGTATCCTCAGCATAGCAGTGAAAATTAATTAATAACATCTTCTAATGATGTTACCCAAGGGAAGCATGTATACTGTATGGAGAACAGCAGAGATCCTAAACCTGACCCTTGTGGGACCCCGTATTTCACTGGCATTACAGTTCTCCATTCAGATCTACAAAATGGTATTGATCGGATCTAAACCATTTTAATGCCTGTCCCTGAATACCTATGTGATTTTGTAAGCGATTTATGAGAATACTATGATCTATAGTGTTGAATGCAGCACTAAGATCAAGTAAGACAAGTATTGAGGTGCAGCCTTGGTCCAAAGCCAAGAACAAGTCATTTGCGATTTTAACTAGTGCAGTTTCTGTTTTCCTTTAAGAATGCGCATATTTGAGATGACCCCACCTTTTCTAATATTTTTGAAATAATAATATTTTTAATATAATTACTGTAATTGGAATTTATTTATGTACCTTCTTGAATATCCAGACAGTAAGGCATTGCTCAACAAGCTTGAACTAGTTTTTCTGTATCATAGAGTGCCGCATTTCTTGGCGTAGATGAAATATTTCTGAGATGAAAGAATGCTATTGTAGTTATATTATTTACATGAGCTTTAAATAGTTCCTAATCAGAAAGCTTTAATAAGATGCTTTAATAAGCATCCAGTGTCTAATGTTGTGTTCACATTTCTCAACTTTATTAAGTGTCCCTCATCTGGCTTTGCTGAAACATGTGTCATCAGCATAACAGTAGCAACTAGATACAGTTCCTGGAGAAACTGTGAACTAGGGGTGCAATGTTGCACTACTTTTCCTGGGCAAAACACTAAAAACTGCTGGTTTCTTGCCCATACAGTTACAAAGATATGAGTCTGTATACTGCCTGGGATTTTAGGGGGTGTGTGAGTCAAGGTGGTAGCTTGGGCCATTCACTGCAACCGCCTCTGCATGTAAGTTTTGTGGGGGTGTGTGCAAAATTGAAAATGCATTGAGGAGAAAGAGATGGAGGTATTTTTGCTGGCTCAGTGTGTGTGCACTGTAGAAACCCCAATAAAGTCAGAGTAATTTTTGCAGTGATTTCAGGGTGAAATTCACCAAATGTAATAGAAGTTTTTTTGAGCCATTCGACATGGCCTGTTGCACTCAGGAAACCCAGTTGAATGACCTAGTTTGATACCTTTCAAGGGGTGCGTTTCAAATTGAGGGCAATACGGCCAGTTAGGCCAGGCGTTCAAGGTCAGGTTTCCTATTCCAAGGCTCTCATTATAAACCCAGTTAGGATAATGAACAAGATGTCTAAAAACCCTTTGCCAAAATAAGATCAACAGAGATGCTTAGGAAAAGTTAAAAGAAATAACGTTCAGTTCCGGACACAGAGCACAGATGGCCAGACTTCCAGTTTTTAAAACTAAGAAACAAAGGGATCAATAGTTAATAATCAAATCTATTACTGTCCCTTACTACACTCTATATTATACTGCAAAAACCAAAATTCATCAACAAAGGTTATAATTTTTTGAATATTAATTAATGAATTATATTAATATAACTATAATTATTAATCCATAATGTATATGTATATTATCAAACGTCAATGTTTAAAAATATATAGGTTAATAATCAAATTATGATTTACGAATAGGATTATTTAATGAAAATTTTAATGATCTTCTAAATAAGGAAAAATAATTATACAGTAATAATAATATTTAAAATAATATAATCTAATCCAATCAAGCTTTGACAAAATTTATCTTATTGACCCTAACCGTAATTGAGTTCAATAATTAATTATAATCTTGAGATCAGAAAATAATGAATAAATAACATATAATAATAATTAATAATAATAAATTAACAAATCAATTATTTCAATAATTTTAAGCATACTAAGGACAGGTGAGACATGACTGTTGGGAAAGAAATAGGAAAATAAGAATAAGATTATTATGCTAAAAAAAAGCTTAGAAAAAGCTCAACTTTCTCAGATAAAAAATTAAGCCATCGGCACTAGTGGTTGATATTCTGGTTAGGATAACAAACCAAACTTTCTCTCTCTGAAAAAAGGAGAATGTAATTTTTGGAGGCCCGACCCAGACATGAATAAATAATAAGTAAAAAATGAGGTAAGAGGGGAAAGAGTATGGAGTTGGGAGTTACCACACCACTAGGCCGAACATATTAACATATACCTATTGAATATTAAATAAAAATCGAATAAAACAAAGAAACAAGGAGGAGCGATGAAGCGCTTGTCCGGTAGAAAAACCCATGTAAAATAGGGAAGTTATGGACTCCGCGCACTCCGTGGACTCCGTGAACCCTCTATTTGGAGCTTTGTGGGGTGTCTGTCTTTCTGACTGGTTCAGAGCTGTCTGTCTACGTGTGTCTTCAACAAACTTCTTTGCTTTTCTTTTCATTTGTTTAAACATTGGTAAGATCCGATAAAAATTTGCCACAACAACATCCAGTGACTTGAGAGTGCCAGTCTTCTCTGAACACCTTCTCAATTTGTCTGAGAGTATTTGTTTCTCATGACATTGTGTCATGTTATCAACATGATTTTTGTTATCAGTGTTGTTTCTTTTCTACACTGCTTATTGAATTGTGATCCGTTCTGCCATGATGAATTTTGTCACTGCTATGCTCATTAGAAGCCTTGGGACAAGAACAAAATGTTTGTGAAAAAGAGAGAGAAGAAAAACAGGAAACAAGTCTGAATAATTATGAGAGAATAAAAGCAAACATGTAGGAGGATTTGGGTTCATATTTCTAAGCTGCATGGTGTCCTCTATGCACACCCACACTGCCAAATACTATACCTGAAAAGAGCTGAAAAGGTCCTTTAGATTAGTGTTTGAAGTTATGCTGCTGCCAGGAGCCTTTGGTGATAAAAGTCAAGTGGCCACCATATAAAATCCATCCAGTGGTGTTAACAGATTTATACACAGAGCAGCAAGGGCTAAAGTGTGTTTTTTTTTAAGTGGACCTTATAAATGATGTAAATACTTTGGATTTTTTGTAGCCAGTATCAAGATCATTTATATATCTTTATATATTATTCTTGTTCTTTTTCTTCGACTCAGTGTTCTCATGTCTCATCACTTTCTAAAATTCTTCTTTTCTGCCCTGTTCCTAGCTCCCACATGTTTATTTCAGAATCGTGTTTTCATTTTGTTTGTCACAACATTATTCAAAATAACTTACCAAGTACCTGCATTATAGGCTTTGCCTTGGTTGCCCTGACACTTGAGCTCTCAACCGTGCAGTCACTAGCTAACCCTAGCATAATAAGACAATTGTGTCCTTCCAACTTTGTGGAAATAGATTGGGAAAGACCCGCAAATTCAGAAAAAGGCCTGCTTTTAAAAATAAAAAAAAGGCCTGAGTGAGTATCATTGTTTGTGTTAATATTCATATTAATATTGTTCATATCTTTCATTTTTGTCTGACAGGAGCAGCTGGTGAAGACAAAGTTGTCTCCTAATCCATCCGCTGTGTTCCAGAGTGGATCACGAATCTTCAACATATGACCAGTGGACCAGTTAACCCAGAAAACAGATATGGACATGGGATTTCACTTTGAGACAATGCACATACAGCTCATTGAGCTTTTAGAGAGCATTTCAAAAGCTGCAACAACCTTTAATAGGCTGAAAGGGTAACACCGCTGAAGGTTTAAGTGATCATTTTAAAGTGACAGATGGTATAATAAAACAATCAAGGCTATTTGTCTAAACCATGCCATGGTGCTGCATGGATAGAATTGATGGAGTAATGTTGGGCTAATTCCACATGGTGTAAAAACTATGCAAGAAAACAAATTTCCGAAATTAATGTGTGTTCTAGTATTTTGATATACTGTGGTACCCTTATAAATGATTGGCTTCCTTCAAGAAGATTAATGAAAAAGTGGAAACATCTATAAACTGTTACATGCATGAAAATTATATTTTGAGCTTAAGCAACAAGGCCCATTGTATCATTTTATTTAAACACTTTTAGCAGTGAGTACAGGTAGTGTGATTTCTTTTTGACTACAAAAGTGCTTTTAAATCACAAAACACGATCAGCACAATTAATATTTTGCATTATGTTTAGCAAGATTTCTGGCACTTGATGATCTGGGCGCACTCCCTCCTTGCAGAACATTTCAAGCTCTTTTATATTCTTTATATTTTTGAGGAATAATTTTATTATTGAACAACCATGTTCTCAATGAACCCAAAAAACTCATTAATATCAAAGCTGA
>JAQQZS010000018.1:10975953-10987523 GCA_030068045.1 Platyallabes tihoni | reverse complement strand
GCCTGGCCGGGGAATCGAACCCAGACCCTGGAGGTGCAAGGCGACAGTGCTAACCACTACACCACCGTGCCGCCTCAAGTACCTGTAATGGAATTTAAAATAATCAACTGAATCTAAGCAGATTATAGAGGTCTAGAGAATTCATTCTCCTGCTTTTATCGTCGGTCCAATCATCAATAAAAACAAGGAGATCAATTTAATTTGCACCCATACATGCCCAGGTTGCATGCTTCACATTGTCTGAGTCTTGTAGGTCTTTTGGCGCTCCTGAGCTCACCAGTGCAATACAACAGTTAGTTCTGAGTCAGTAATCTGATCTGATGAGAGTCATTCCACGGGTGGTGATGTAGAGCATAATAGCACTGAGAAGACTAAACTATATGCATCACAGCGTGCATACACACAACTCCCATGGCTATGATCTCATCACAGCTGTGCTGATAACCAGAAAACCACACTCCCTCTCATGTGATACTGCTTAGAATTAATCGATCATGTTCAATGTTCAATTAAGCAATGTCACATTGTACAAGAGTGTGCACACTTATGCAACTGTACTCTGTATGTAACTGCACTTTTCCCGGTCATTTGTTTTCTTACTTTTTCCAAAAAACAGCTATATTTGTCTTTAATTTGAATTTAGTTGGTTCTTTATCATACTTAACGTGGAAAAAGATCTTAAACTGTCTTGGTCTATTTTTACAATCACCTCAAAGCAGACAGCAGTAGCTCAATGGAAAAGAATGTATCAGGCATAAAATATTTAATCGTATGTATAAAACCCTAAGGTTAGCCCAAAATTCTAATGTCACTCCTGTTAGTTGTAGACCTGATTTGTTCTGCAAGCTTTAAATTTTCTGTCCCTTAAGTGCATCTATTCGAGTACATCACATGGTCGGTTAGAGCACCCACACTAAAGACAGTGAGAGTGAGGAAGACTGATTCACCTTTTCCCACAGGCATGAGGATGGTCTGGAGGCCTGTGGAGGCCCCACCAATGCTGAGCTGCTTAAGCTGGTTAGCTGGAATCGTCAGCACTGTCTGCTGTGAGCCTGACTGTAGCTTTAACATGCCTGTAAGATGGTAAAAACACATGCAGACATTACTGAAAAGCTGTTTTTTAGCAGTATTTAAAGATGACTGCGTTTTATATTTAAATCTTAAGTTTATAACGTGCAATTAGCACATTTCTGGTTGCCTTGATTTCTTTAATGTTTAATTGGGCATTGAAAACTTTTTATTTAATAATTTTTGTTCCACTTTCTTGTAGAAACTTCCCCTTCATAAGATGGACTTTGTTCACCTGTACATTAAAATCAGATGATGCGAGGCTAAGAAACGGTCAGTCACCTGAAATCGCAGCTGCTGTCTTCCCACTGACTGTAGCTCCTCCCACTAGAGATGCAGCATTGACCAGTGATGGACTGGCACTCTTGGGGACGCTCACTACCGCTGTCCCTGCCCCCTTTGACAGGCTGATGAGTGGCATGTTGATGCTTTTAGACATCGTTACAACAGAGCCAGTGTTTTTTGCTACGTTGGCTGCAGCGCTAGCACTTTTAGCGGCACTGATTACTGCAGCTTGATTGGCTGCCATCAGTACAGAGTGCTGTGCAGCTGCTTTAGTACCTGAGGACGCAGGGGACACTCCGGCTCCCTCTGCTGACTGGAGGGTCAAACACGGAAGAGAGAGAGTGAGACAGCAGGTGAATAAATAGAAGCAATAGAAGACGCACATCTCTAAAAAATAATGTGCTGAAAATAAACAACAAAAATGCAGTAACACTACAGTCTAGTGCTTCCTCTTTTGTAATAGTCTTTTCCTACGGTACTTAACTCAAGATGAAGACTCTGTTCCATATAGGAAAAAGGAACGATACAAACGAGCACAAATACAATTAAGTTCATGACCCTGTTTTTCACCTGCTGAGAACTGGAGGTAGCAGCGGGTGAACTTGAAGTAGTGGCTGTGATGATCCCCCCAGTCATCCTCAAAGTGGTACTGCCGGGTTTGGACAGGTGTGCAGCCGTCACCGTCTTCACCGATCCGTCAGACAGCTTTACCTGAGAGCCCTGGGAGCCGCCAACCACCTGCCAATCAAACCACACGACACGACACGACAGCCAGTTTTAATGGGGCTTCAATCGATAATTCAATCCAGAATTGGCGGTTTTGTTTCAACATCAACATAGTTTCTGTGCACCTGGAAGTTTAAAGACGGGTAATGTAAAAACTGCCTCGGAGTCAAAGGATTTCTTTAGGTGAGATCTCTCTTATAAATTCAACAGATAATTTGTAGGCAACACGGACCTCCTATAGACGACTATAGACAACGATGAGTGAGTGAGTGAGTGAGTGAGTGAGATACTTTGTGATAGAGAAGTTAAAGACTTGTGCTTTGGCTGATGCTCTTTCAGTTATATAATCATGCTGCATCCTCCTCAGAATATTTGGATACCATCAGTCAGACACACACACACACTTTGTGTTTTGCCCAGTTTTGTTCTTTCAGAAACCATTTCACAATTTGCAAAAGAACTCAAAGGAAACAAACTGAAAGGAAGACCTGGAAATTATAAGTTACTATCGGACTGTTAATGCAGTTTAAATAATAATGGACAGATTATGTACCAAACAACTAATGCTGGGCAAGATGACCTTAAATCAACATCACGACTAACTGAACATTTTACCTTGACTATGAATAAAGAATAATTTGCCCTCATAGCTCACTGACAAGACTGGTACTGTAAATATGCTCGACTATTAAAGCTGGGTTTTTATTTATTTATTAATTTTTTCTGGTGAAGGTATTCTCTTCCATGTTGCAGACTGGACGAGGTGGAGTCATGTGACTATACACACGGCAACATGTTTTTAAAGGGACAGTACATGAACACGCGCAGAGGGGAACGTGTTAACAGACTGGGGGAAAAAACTTGACATGGGCAAGAGTTCATGGGGAACAGACGTTCTGAATATCAGTTTCAATTAACTTTCAATGTGTTCAATGCGAAATCTTACCCTGTCATTTTATATTCTACACCATTAAATGCCATAAATAATATAATATTAAATAAATAAGTAAATAAATAAATAAATGTGTATGGTTTTGATCGTTTGCATCCCAATCTGCATATCTGTGAAGATTTCAGTCAACTTGAATGCAAAAACTGCTCATCTTCTAAATACCTTACATAAAGACCCATGAAGATTATCTTCCAGTCCATTAGCTCTTAGCCAGCACTTTGCAGTGGGCAGACCTATGGCTACTGTTTACTCTGCTTCCTTCCTGTTGGATAGATCAGCACTGAAGTAAATGGGTCTGCTGTCAAAATGATTAAATCACCGCTGGAGATGCTTGGCACGTCGACGCCACAAAGCTGTTGATCACGTACATACATTTTTGTATTTCCATTTTGATCATCTTCATTTACACAACGCCTGATGTCGAAAGCATACAGCAAACTGTCTCATATCGAAGCAGCACTTGTGCAACGAGTAGCACTTTCTCTCCGACACAGATCTGTTCGACACATTTATACTTGCGTTTCATTTATTCATTCATTTACAATAAATAAATTTCACAGCCTTTGCAATACGCAGTGAAGTAATGATCATATTTGACCAGGCTTTACTTTCTTCCCCCTATTCCATGAACGTTTTTCTTCTTACCTAGACCTCTCTCTGACAGGAATTTTTAGATGTTTCTCTCACTTGTGAGACTACCATCCTAAAAATCAAGATTTCAGTGATCTATGAATAAAAAAAAATAAATAATAATAATAAAAAAAAAAGACTTCACCGAAGAGTGAAGTGATTCTTTTTTTACTCAGGTAAAAAAAAGAACAAAAGCAGGATACAGAGAGGATTAGTGTGTGTGCGCTAAATTAAAGCTCAGGCTCTTCTTTTTTTGCCTCCCCGCAAGCACATGCATTAACTTCAGATAAATAATCAAGACACACACACACACACACACACACACACAGCACTCTGAGAGTGCACATTGCAAGCACAATGTAGGAGGAGAAATTGGAGAGAAAAGAGGGGAGAGAAATTGAGATCAATAAGGGAATTTAACCAAAAAGTGTGTCAGTGAAATTGAGGAAGCTGCAAACACAAAGCGGGAGCTGACACACCGCCACAGCCTGGTACCATCGCTTCACTACACGCTACTATATAATCAACATTATGAAGGTCCAGTATGAATAACCTGCTAAACAGACTTCTACAAATAACACTTTCTGCCAATAATAATACTTATGTATTATTGGAGGAATGCAGTGATATTTTAATGCTCATGGAAAAATAAAATCTGAAAAATTCTATCACAACGTGTGTTTTTTCCAATACAGAAAACACCATGTGTTGTGGCATCAAATCATTAAAATGTGCTCACGCAGTACTCAATAGAAGATTTGAAAAAAACAGATCATCGCTCACACACACAGGCATGCACAAACGTCTACACACACCCTGCTGTGTAGTAGCATTTAAGACAAATATGTAAAAATCATAAATCCAACAATTAAAAAATAAGGTCTGTAATTCTTTCATAAATGTAACCATTCCTGCTCTCTTGACTGATTTGCCTAGATTTGTTACTAGTGTGACTATTTATGTTTTTAACACTAATCTTTAATATTAAAGTTTGTGCACATTCATTTTCAAAACCTTTCTTCCACTTATACACAAACATCCTCCTCCATGCACCTGCACATTAAATACGATGCTTCAATAAGAAACAAATGGTCACATGAAAGCGTTAGCTTAGCTTCAGTCAGACAACACACACACACACACACACACACACACACACCTTCAAAAACAAGGAGGGAAACCATAATGTGGAAGGAACAAAGAGAAAAATGAGATCAGGAGAAAACATCAACGAACATGAACGGTTTAGAAACTGCACACCAGCACCTCGAAATGCCCGAGAGTCATAAGAAAGAAAATGAAAAAGTGACCCTTGAACAACTGAACGATTTCTATATACTGTATCAAGTGGCAAAGATCCTGACTACTGTTTAACACTTCAACAAATGTTTAATGATTTCACATGCTTACATATTAGCCTTCACATGTTTCACTCAACATAGACAATACACCAATCAGTGCCAACATCATAACCACTGAAAGGGTGAAGTGAATAACACTGAATAATAAAGTCCCCGACTCACAAACATTCGAGTTGAGAACTTTCACAGATACGAACGGACCAAATAATGGAAGTAGCTTACATGTATTGTACAAAAAATAGACACTGCAGTGCAGCAGATACCAATATTTAGAATTTTATACATGAATGTATAAAATCTCACAACAGACGACAATGTGAATAGATTACAATAAAAATTTAGTTTCGAACAAACTTCCAAAAAATCCAAACACCAAGAATTGTGGCATCATGGAACTGTGTCTATTAATATTTGACCTGATTTCTAACAATTTGCGTGTTTATTAATATGATGTTTTCCGAATGTGAAAAAAGAAAAAAGAGAAAATCTCCAGCTCTTCTATGAGGAATGACGTTCATGACACATACCTGAGCCAAGATGGCTGCCTTCTGTCCTGCTGTGACCCGAATGGCCTGCTGGGTAACCGAAGTGGGACTAGATGCGGCATGGCTCGCGGAACTGGCTGTGCCCTGTTTCCCAGAACCCCCTGGCTGACCAACCAGAAACGTGCCCTGGAAAGATCAATAACTTTCAGTCCGTACTGTAGTGACCCCTTTTGTTAATGTTATGTGTCAGTTGTATGGGTGTGTGTCAGACACACAAGGATGGGTGCGTAATAAGTTTCTAAAATTGTAATCTGTCATTTAAGGGGAAGAGTTAAAAACATCACAAAAACAGACTGACAAATCTCCGAGAACTGGTAAATCTTTGTGTAATGCAGTGACAGCAAGAGACGGGTCTGTGTTTCATGCAATTTGACTGTTAAAGCAAACAGCAAAAATGTAGGAAAGATTAAAGTGATGAACAACTGCGGGCAGGAAGCTTAACTGCATGGGTCACTGTGTTAAATAGTATATGAGGATTATGGTTATTGACTTTTATTACAAAGTGTAACAGACTCTTTTTTTTTTTTATCTTGCATTCTGTCTATAAAAATGCCCATGAACAATTCAGTGGAAAAAAAAAATTATCTACTACCCAAGTCTACAACTGAATTTTACAACAAATGTATTTGATGATGCTTTTATTACACAGTTTATTTACAACATAAGAGTAAACCATACTGAACATAAAAGTTAAACGGCTAGGATTTGAGCTCTTTTCTGATAGTCCTAGTACGGATGTGTAGGTCACCTGTGGGGTCTGTTTCAGTATGTAAGAAGTACAGGACAGGCTGGTGGGCAGACTGCTGGATCCTGAGCTGCTTCCAGATGACTGAGCAGAACCGGAAGAACTCTGAGACTGGTTCCCTAGACAGAAAGAAAAACACAGTGAGTGCTGTTTCTGGGGTTTAACTATAAGCTAGGAAGTGTGTTTACTCTCTTCTCATGCTGTTTTTCTTTTAGGTACATAAGGTCAGGAAAAATATGCCAAATATGCAAAACGGTGTCTTAACAGCTCAATTTTCAGCTTACTGAAATTTTTGAGGACATTTAATTCTATTTCCCATTGAAAGAGCGTGAGGGTAGAATATACCACCATCTTAAACTTTTTTTTTCTGTTGATGGGCATTAAGTTACCACCTGGTTTTAACCAAGCAAATAGGTTAGAGACTTTTATTGTACAATTTCTGCCGTGATTAATATGGTTATGATTATTTAACGTTATTTGAAGCAGTTGTATATGCGTGGCAAAGATGTTACTCTGTTTCTAAAGGGTCAAACTAATGTCCTGCATCAAAAAAAAAAAGGAGATTGCTGAGACTACTGAAATTGGGTTAAGAACGCATAATTAAAATCTGGAAGGATAAGTGGTGAACCTTCTTCTTCGAGGAAGAAACGTGATCGGAAAAACATTCAGAATGAGCGTGAAATCAAATTGTAAAAAAACAAGAGCAGAACTCATGGCTATGTCAAATAGTTAAAGTAAGAGCATTTAACGCTAAACAGCTGTGTAGCCTTATGAAAACCACTAGATTCAGCAACATTATTTGCCCTAAAAATGAGGTCAGTTTACTACCTTAATATACTAAATGACAAGGTCCCCTCCCCCCCATCAATGGATTATTTTTTTTCTTCCATGGTGGCACGGACAAATTCCTAGATGACGATGCCAAGATTCAGCAGGCTTATTTTCACACACTGATTGGCCACCACAGAGTCCAGACCTTAATCACACTGAGAATCTTTGAAACCCATGTCATTTTTTAAAGTATTTACCCCTGCCTATTTAACATTGACAGAGGTGGCAAAACGATGTCCTTCTTTATACAAGTGTAAAATCCTAAAATATATAATAAGAATTATCTTGGCATGGTAATGAAAGACCTCAAAAAGCCCAGACATAGACAGGAGGTGATTTCCTGCCCGATAATATGTATTTACTGCTAATTAGAATAATCAGACATGTAATAGGATTTGGATTTTCTAGTAAGCAAAACTGCATGTAATAAAATTACATATTTTGTTACGCCAAAAATAGAACAGCCTGTTGCAGGACACTCGGTCTTAGTTTCATCACTGACGTTTGGACTAGGAGTTCCAGTCCTGTGTACGTCATCCGCTTTAATCAAGATTTCACTCTGTAGAAAGTCATTCTACATACAGAGCAGTTTCAGCGCTTACGCACTAGCAGGCGAGTTTGATATGCTTCAAATGTGGGACATTGTGAAACTTTCTGTACGCCCTGTGATCTGGGACAACATCTGGCATCATATCATACTGGTATCAGTTCTCAGTAACGGCATGTATGAAATGGAAGTACTTGCATTTAGTCTGATAAAAAGTGGTATTGTTGTATCCTGGATAAAAATAGACCATGTGTTATACAACGCAGATTCAATGTTACAGACCAACAATGGTCTATTAGAGAGAAAATTAGAGTGACATTGAGGTACAAGACCCTTGAGTGCCTGTGTGTGTGTGTGTGTGTGTGTGTGTGTGTGTGTGTGTGTGTGTGTGTGTGTGTGTGAGAGAGAGAGAAAGTGCTCTGACCTGCACTATTTGAGGCTCTAAGGATGGCTCCCTGTGGGATGAGCAGGAGCTTGCCCTTGCCTGATGGGTTCTTGCTGTTTGTCGTCAGGTACAGCTTGGTGCCCGGAGGTAGGTTAGCCAAATTTGCCAAGTTGTTGACCGGCAACTGCAGCGTTGCCATTACTGAGGTGAATGCAAACAGCACAAAAAAAAAAAAGGAGTCAGTGAATAATAATGCATTATTTTATCAATCATTCATTCATTTTCAGTACAAACTTATTCCTAGTCAGGATTACGAAAGATCCGAAGCCTATTTCAGGAGCACCGAGTACAAGGAATAAACTCTGAATGACAAAAATTAATCACAGGGTAACCATGCGCACATACAAACACTAAACATTCATCAATGCCTAGGGTTAGTTAGAGTAGCCAGTCCTCTTTCTGGCCTGTAAGCAGAAGAAAAAAAAACCTAGAGAAAAGAAACCCTGTAAACCAGAGAGAGAATGCACAGAAACTCTACATACCTGAGGCATGGATTGTCACCAGGAACCCTAGAGATACAAAGCAGCAATACTACACACTGCAACCTCGTATAAGCACACTACTGTAATATTTACTATTGCTGCATTATAGTTATAGTAAGGTAAAAAGTGTTGAAAATGATAATGCCATGCTATAGCCACACTGTTAAAGATTTGTAAAAAGCAAATAGCAAAGATTACAGGCCTTTCCTCACCAACATTTAACACTTAAACAAATACACCCATTTAAATGCACTGGTAAGATTCATCAAGTGTAATCTTATTTCCACCTGAAGTTACACAGAGATATGAACAATATTGCGGTGCAATACTGCTTCTTCTAATCAACACCCCACTCACTAATGCCACATTTTTCATTCCCTAAGTTCTCAGCTTTTTCCACATCTCTTAGTCTTCCTCTCACCTTCAGTCATTCTCTGTATCTCGCATATCCCCACTCTGTCTTCCCAAAATACCTACTGTCTCTATACAACAACACACACTATGTGAATATAAAAAAGCTGCATGTTTTGACATCTCTCCTCTTTAAAACACAAGGATAGACTCAGCACCCTTTATATCCTCTTACAATTAAAAAGAAAGTGTGGGCTAGCAAAACTGATTTTAATAAATAAGAGCTCTCTATTTGTGGTTTCAATAACTTTTAATTTGTGCTTATGCTTGCCATGATAAGTGCTGAAAATGAACTGGATGTTGTATTCTGCACCAGTGTCACATTCGTTAATGTTCTTTGTTTTGAGGAGACAAAAGGGTTTTGAACTCTGACCTCCACTCTTGCCACCACCTCCTGAGCCTCCAGCTGATTTGGAAGCGGAGTGCACCTGCTGTACAGACACCCCACTGCCAGTACCTGTTCCGCCTCCGCTGACAATTGCCTTAGCCACGCCCTGAGCCACCACCTGCTTCTGTCCCATTACTTTGGAGACAGCAGGACTGGATTTAGCAACCAGGATTTGACCGCTGCTGATGGCCACCTGCTTTACTGCAGACTGTAGCGCAGAGCCAACTGGAATACCCACCATCTACAAACAGAGAAGAGAATATGAGAAAATAATTTTTTTTTTTTTAAAAAAAGGACTGCAATAACAAAACTTAATTAGTTTGTCCATTAGTTTGTCTCTAAGTGTTATAAAGTACACATACACAGTAATACAAAATTATGGGGTAGTTTAAAAGCTCAACTGAACAAACGGTTTTTTGGGGGGGGGGGGATTTCCCCCCCCGATTTTCTCCCTAATTTAGTCCTGTCCAATTCCTCCCCGTCACTAGGGGGCTCCCACATTAAGGCTACAACTACCACTCAGCCGGGAGGGCCGAAGACCGCATCTTTTCGAACTGCTCGCTCACGCACCGTTAGGGACGGCTTCAGCATTACGGCGTAACATCCGCCCCCTCCGCGTGCGCGAGCTCACAGATGCCCCTGATTGGCTGCAGAGCCGTGATTAAGGTGGGACCACAAAGTACCTCTCATCCTTCTCCTCAGAGAGCTCAGCCAATCAGCTCTCTCTAGACCTCCGGCTGGGAGCCGGAAAACCGAAAACCGGCCGGGAACCGAACCAGCGATCTCCGGATGATAGGGCGAGCACTTTACCACTGCGCCACTCGGAGGCCCCATGGGCAGACTTACTTTGGACTATAACTTTTTTTTTTTTTTACAGAAAAAACAAATTCATCTCTCTACAAATTCAAGCCAGTTTTGCTAAAATTACCATTTAATCAATTGACATATAAAAAGATTATTTAAGAGGTCTGGAAGAATTAATATAACCAGATAATTACTGATCATATTTCACGACACTTCAAACTCACTGAAATCATTAACAAAATGGGACTAAATGATCACCTTGGTAGGCGTGGCTCCACCTGCGGAACCCACCCCGCTTTTTTGTGGTGACACAGCGATCATGTGACCTCCTTTCACAGTCACATACTGCTGCTGACCCGGTGCTGTGGTTCCAGCCTGCTGTTGTGCAGACGTTGTAGTCGTCACCTCTCCTGGCTCCTGCTTAATGATCACCTACAACAGGATGAACAGACTCAGTGTGATGTGATTACAGTATTTTAAAAAAATAAAATAAAAAAAAATTTATAAACACTTAAAGCAACAAATGTTTACCCATAAGTGGGTGGTTTAATAAAAAAAATTACAATGTCTAATGTTTAATAAAATGAAACATGTAATATGAAGCATGTTTAGGGCTAGGCAATTAATTTACATTTAAGCATTTGGCAGACGCTTTTATCCAGAGCGACTTACATTTTTTTTAAAATCTCATTACACATCTGAGCGGTTGAGGGTTAAGGGCCTTGCTCAAGGGCCCAACAGTGGCAACTTGGTGGTTGTGGGGTTTGAACCTGGGATCTTCCGAACTGTAGTCCAATGCCTTAACCACTGAGCTACTCCTGGCCCATTGAAAATCTCAAAAATGTCTTTAATAATAATAACAATAATAACGTTAACAAAACAATAATTAAAATCTGTTAATAAATTTTTTATATTATGTTAATACTTTCCCCACTGTGCGTGTGCATGTACACTACCCCATGTATAATCCCTCTGCTCTGTCCTGTCTACAACATGGAGGAGAACTCTTTCATTAGAACAAAAACTCAGTTTTAATACCTGAGCATATTTTACAGTCCAACCCTTGTCAGTGAACTAGTGGTTCAATGAAATGTTTAATTGTTCATGGTACTGCGTTAAGGTCATATCTACAGCACTAAGCGATGATCATCTACCTACAGGGGTTAGACAAAGAAACTGAAACACTGGCCAATTTAGTCTTGGAGGTTTCATGGCTAAATTTGACCAGCCTGGTGGCCAATCTTCATTGATTGTACAGTCCACCAGTAAGAGTAGAGTGTGAAGGTTTAATTAGCAGAGTAATAGCACAGTTTTGCTTAAAATATTGCAATGCACACAACATTATGGGTG
>JAQQZS010000018.1:10902135-10916616 GCA_030068045.1 Platyallabes tihoni | reverse complement strand
CTAGTCTGGTCAATGTAAGCCAATATACTGCAGTAATTATTCTCTAATTTATTAGGAAATGGGGTTAACACCTAATCGTGCATGGAAAAAAAAAATACCGTCAAATACTGTGACACCGATATAATATTGAAAAATACCGTGATATAAATTTTTGGTCATACCGCCCAGCTCTACCTGGTAGCATGATTAAATCTAATCACGCTCAGTCTGGGCTCAATTCAGCAAAAAAAAAAAGTGTATGTCTGTGTCTTTGTGTGTGTGTGTGTGTGTGTGTGTGTTGCTTTGGACAGTTAAACACGGTAGTTAGACACAGCAGTTAATGACAAGTTGCATGACACAAGTGAAGAGATTTAGACAACAGAACTACAATCGAGTTGGCTCTGACACAGCCCAAGACTGGGGAGAAGGTCATGTCAAACAGTAAACAACAAATGAGAAGAGAGACAGCGCTCCCTCTCTCTCTCACACACACACACTACACCATATCATATATCACACACACCACACTATATCATATCACATACACACACACATATATATATATATATATATATAAACAAATATGCACTGATCACTGTTATTTATTTATTGTTACTCTTTCTATACCGTTTCTTTCTTCTTTTCTTTTTACCCTCTACTCCTGTTTTCTTATTATATATAAGTATTTGTCATGCCAATAAAGTATCTTTGAATCTTGAGAGGGAGAGAGAGGGAGAGAGAGCGCGCGCTCGAGTACACATAGGTAAAATAAATAAATAAATAAATAAATAAAATAAAACCCCGTGTTACATATATAGACACACTCACTCACTCAAAAAACAAACAAAAAAACCTGACTACAGTTAATCTACCTGACTCGACACCAAATTAAAATCAAAAGCCACATATACTCACATTCTCACACACACACACACTCATGCAACCGTCACCAGCAACATTTTCTATTGACAGTTTTATAACTGAACGCCTCTATTTCAGGAAATAAAACTAAAACTGATACGATCTCCCACACGTTATCCCTCACATCGTGCTTATTCATAATGTTTTTTTGCTGGGGTTTGTACCAGCTCTTCTTAGCCAATGTGCTTAAATTATAGTACAGCAATGCAATCGAGAGTAAACACGATTACATTCTCATCGGGGTTTAAGTACAGTATCCATAGTGTACCTGCGTGGCCTGGTGCGAGGTGACATCATCTCATTGCCGAGCACGTGGTAGCGTCGGGCCTCGTGCAGGAGCTGATAACACTCAGGAGCGTTCTGGATCAGCTGATCTCCCTCCACCTTCCAAAAAAACATTGCAAAGGAGCATCAGACACTGCGATGATGATATTGTACTTTGTAAAATAGACTGACGTTCATTGTAGGTTATATAAGTAGGGTAAAAATTATAAACAAGCTCCAAAAACATGATATAAAAAACATCAAATGTGTTCGAAAACACTGTATTTATAACACACTGTACGTATGACCTTAATACACATTAATACAAGACACGAGAACATTATAACAGCTGCACTTAAAAGAACAAGAGGCTTTTTTGATAAGAAAGATTGTGTGAGATTAGACAATTTTAAATAGACTTTAAATTCCGTATAATATTACACGCAAACAGCATTGCACACGGACATCTGCTGTCACAAAAATGCACCAGGAAATTAATAAAGGAACATAAGACATAGCCGAAGGGTGACGAGAGGCTGTAAGACAGACGTTACATACTCTGATAAATTACAACACATAATAAAGGTATCATACAAAATGCATTATAATGTAATAACACATTGCACACTGTATCTGGCGCTTTTCAAAGTTTGTGCCTGAGACTCTTCCTCGTTTCATTTAACATTCTCACTTGGAAACTGTAGATTTGTATCTAAGAACTGCTGCTGTAATCATAAATCCTGTCCTATGCTCATCCCAGCAGTCTTATAAAAAGTGTCCTTACACTGAACTCATGACGGAATGTATGATAACAGGGATGTTAGACAGTACAGGCTGACTGATAGATGAGAAACTGGAATTGGATTATTACTGTGTTTACACGCGTGAAATCAGTAATATCTTGTAGCTTAAGGGATTTTACTGACCGTCTGTACAAAGTAGTTGGGGTGCAACAGTGGCAGCCGGACGTGATGGAGGAGCTCCTTCAGCATTGGCCTTCGGTACTCCACGCTATGGTAGACCCACCTCATGACGGCCTCGAACACTACTTCTTCCCTGCTGATGCTCAGCTCCTCGCTCGCGATGTACTCCTCCAGCTCTTCCTTGCGCAAATCCAGGAACTCCTCATGCTGTGCCACCTCCGGAAAATACTGCAGGGCGTAGCCTCGACAGCGGCCAGCCAGCTGCTTGAGTGAGTGCACCTCGGCGAAGCGCTGCATCCCGAGGCAGTTACACGGATCCAGCTGTTCCTCCAGGAATTTCGCGCAGGCGTCCCGCAGAGCTCCAATCTGGAAGAGGCTGGATGTCTCAAAAAGATACTGCACGTTTTGTGTGGTAATTGTGGCACGGCCTGTGTAGACATACTGCAGCAAGACTTCCATGGCATCAGCCTGGACACCACTGATCTCCACCACGGTCTGCCGGCTCTCGAGGTGATCATTGCAGAACATGGCCTTGAAGTAGACGCTGCAGGCAGAGAGCATGGCACGGTGGCATGGAAACTCTCGTCCCTGCACACCAATCACAACATCGGTGAACAGGCGATTCGTGCGAAACTCATCAAAGATGTGCAGCACACTCTCGGCATGTGACGAGCCTGAGGAGAAATCCATGGTGTCGTCCACGTTCTTGGGGTCCATCTCAAATACTTTGCGCTTGACAGCGGGCAAGTCGCGTACGACTGCTGGATCCTCTCGGTTCGCACGTCGTCCCAGTATCAACACCATGACTGCTGTCTGAGGCTACTACGGTTCAATCGCTGACAAATCCTGCATAGTGATAAAGTGTGTCAATACCTTAGCATCTTGACAATGTTGATCAAACTGGGTATTTCCACCTGGTTTTTATTCTAATATCAATATTTACTTGAGCATGATGGATGACAAATATCAATATCATATATATTGGCTTTTGATTTTAATTTGGTGTCAAGTCAGGTAGATTAACTGTAGTCAGGTTTTTTTGTTTGTTTTTTGAGTGAGTGAGTGTGTCTATATATGTAACACGGGGTATGATATTGATATTGATATATATATATATATATATATATATATCATCTATAAAATTAGATTTATAGTTTAAATAATTACACAGCCCTCTAAACTTTAGACAGATTGTTAAACACATCTTAAACACATGTATAATGCAATCAATTAGTTCTAAACTGTACATACTGTAAAAAAAAAAAAAAAAAAAGGCACAGACTTATATCAAAGCTTTGACTGCAAGTATGAATATTCTTAATTTATATTATTAGGTGGATGAAACTACAAAAGGTTTAATGGTATTTCTAAATGATCCTTCTCTACACAAGTACATGTCTAATTATCAGCTAAACAAATATTCGACTGCTACTGTACTATTAACTTTGCCAATACTGCTTGCCTTTTACTTTTTACATTTTCCTTTTATTGGTGTTTCACATTAAATATTCCTCCATAAAGTTCAAACACACCTGACTCCACTTACAAAAGCTTACCTGAGGGGTGTACAGTGTATGTAACACACAAAAACTTGTATCGTTGGAACACTAAACTCCTCACGGCCATACAAATAATCTCAGAAACACATCAAAGTAGCTGTGTTTGTGATCAAAAGATTTTTGTATTTTTGTATTCTAAACTTAAATTAACTGTATACTACACACATCAATAATACTATCCGAGTACATCACTGAAATAATATTTGAACTCAGTGCTCTGACCTGCTGTGCTTGTGTAACTGTATATTTTATCAAAGCCATGAACAAAGAGAACCTAATGTAATACAGAGCAAAATGAAAACAGTCGTCTCAGTTGTCTCAGCAGAATAACATGAGCACGTGCTAAGATTGCATAATACATCATTCAGAGGGAGAGAGCAAATTGCACAACTTTTTTTTCCTTGGAAATATTCCACCCAGGTTGTTTTTGAGACATGTACTATATTTACTAATATACATAGAAGGTCACATGTCTATAAATGCAGCAGAATTAAGCAAATTTTGCGACCCCTACCTTAATAATTGCCTTAAAATTAAAAATCAAACAGCATAAAGATGATTATGTATACGTACTTGTATAAAAGAACAAAAGACAACAATAAACATGTTTTTATAGTGTTAATCATAACATATGGTTTAAACATCATAGCTGTTCAAGGTTTATCACACTGAGCATGGTAATAAACAGTAATAAAATAGCCACTTAAAAAATGTGGCATAGTTCATGAAATTAATGTGGTTAATAGGTTAGTTTAAATGACCTATAACCACTTCTTTATTAAATCAGCAAGCTGATCCTTAGAAAAAGCTAAGCAATCATAGTATTGACAAGGACTATTAATTATTTGAATGATTAAGCTTTATATTTTTGAATGAATTTTGCATTTCTTGGATATCAAGATTTTGCATTTACTCCATACAGCCACTCACTCACTTATCATCTATACCACTTTATCCTGTGTACAGGGTTGTAGGGGGGGCCTGGGGCCTATCCCAGAGACTTAGGGCACGAGGCAGGGTACAACCTGGACATCGCAGGAAATTCTCATGTTCATTCACACACTACGGGCAATCTGGGAACGCCAATTAGCCTAATTTGCATGTCTTTGGACTGTGGGAGGAAACCTGAGTGCCCAGACGAAACCCACCAAGCACGGGAAGAACATGCAAACTCCATGCACACAGACACGAGGTATGAATCAAACTTGGAACCTGGATGTGCAAAGTGACAGTGCTAACCACTAAGCCACCAGGTCACCTGAATCAAAAGGGACCAAGAAATCAAAACAAAAGAGCCTGCTTTTCCAGAGAAATAAGAAAGCATAATATGCACAAATCCTACTATGTGTACTACTTCTCCTTTTCAGTGAAAATCACCTACTGCACCTGCTCCTGAATAATCCTTGCTCTCTTAGTGCAGTGTAGGAACAAAGACAACAAAAGATGAGGGGAAATTAAAAGATTTTACATGAAAGTTATAAAATGATAAACTATAATTTTACTACACTGGTTAGTAGGCTAATATCACGGAAGTAATTAACCTAAAGAGTTTAACCTAAGCTCTGATTATTATACTAAGACTTTGTGATGAAGTCTGCCTCGCGCGCTGCTGGAGTCACCTGTTGAAACGCTCGCGCTCATGACCGGAGCATAACAAAGAGACACAGTTTATTACACACGTGATAATAAACTGCGGAAACATATAGGTATTATATTTAAACACAGCACACAGACAAGTTTAGACTGAAAACTAATTCGGCTGCCGAACTTACCTTCTACACCTAGGAGACGAACTTCATAGGTTATTACTTATACAAACAAAAGAAACAAAGAGCGCGTCCATATGTCAGGAGAGACGAAGAGCATAACTGAGTTAACGAGCCGTACTACTTCGCATAATTTGATGCATTAGTACAAAATATATAGTTATATCTTTCCCGAGTCATATCTACTACCTGCAGCCATATAAAGGAGTCTGTTTGGGGCAATAACGCGCTGAGCTTTTATGAGAAATTTTTCTTAAAAAAAATGTCTCAACGTTCAGCTGTTGGAAGCCGCAACTCCTGGGAAATGTAGTTTTATAGAGCAACACCGGGGGCGCGCCGGAACGGCACAAGAACAACATTACCCACAATTCTTTTCGTCAAGGCCGCCAATGTGACTGACTTTGTTTGCAAACAAACACTGACCGACGGAGGGGGCGCGGAGGGCTGTCTCAACGAGCGGCTCGAGCACACAACGGTTGAAGAAGCCTGCATTTATTTCCAGTGATAGGATTATCCGCCAAAAACATAAAACAACTGATCGATATATAGTAAAGGGTTTAAATGCTGTTTATGTAAAACACGACGACATGACTCAGTACATCCAAGCACCCGTCTGTATTATTAAACTGATATTGTTACTAATATGAAAACCATTAGCTCACGTTTAATGATTCAAATACAGAACATTAAACCGATTTCTATACAAGTTGTTTATATAGTTGTTGGTCTTTCGGCTGCTCCCGGCAAGGGGTCGGAACAACAACTTGGCACGGCTTTTACGCCGGATTCCCTTCCTGACGCAACCCTCCCATTTCTCCGGGCTCGGAGTCCAGTGGAGGGTGGGGGGTCTGGGCACTGGCTGGGATTCGAACCCGGGCCTTCCGCTTGAAACACCTACCACTGAACCACCAGTGCCCATACAAGTGATACTAGTTGATGGTGATTAATTTGTGGCTCAACACCGCCTCACCGTGGAGAATAGCGACACTACAGTTTAGTGCTGACTGTTTATATAAACATTGTCAAAGAATAGATGAAGTTTATTCAAGATTTAAGATTCAAAGAACTTTATTAATCTCAGAGGGGAATTGCTTTGTCTTGGTTATACAGTTGCTTAGATTACTTTATCGGGAAGAAAAGAAAAAATTACATTAGACGGGGAAAAAAATAAAATTAAAGAATTTAAAAAATAAAGAAAATATAAATAATAAACAATAAATAGAAGTAAAAATAGAATTAAATATAGCACACAGTAAGTTACATATTGCACTTGAAATGTAGAGTAAATGAAAATAAATATAGCACAAATGTATTTGATATTGCACTAGGAACTTATCTTGAGTTGTGGGAACAGTAGTGTACTATGGTATTATTGAACAGTAACTACTGACCGTCCCTATTCCGTAGGGAAAACATCACAGAGATGAGTTATATAATTTTATGGCCATTGGGAGAAAAGATCTCCTGTGGCGCTCTGTAGAACACCTGATCATAATGACGTTTATTGATCAGCACTGTAGTAATCTCAATGTATATTCTGAAAAACATTGCCTAGAGTTTTGTGTTATTGACAATAGTAATGCTTCTTTTTACTGTATATTTTACCTGAGCAAAAAAGAAAAAAGTTGGATCTCTATTGTCACTTTTTATCCCTGCTGTTTATAAAAGACATACTGGACAGCCTGTACCAGTAAATTCATTCTTGTTGAAAAAAATGTTGGTGCATACATTTAATTATAAAACTATGGGTGTCTATTTACTTCTTGCATGTCTGTGTACGTGCCTAAATTATCACGTGTCCAACTATGTGCAGACCTATAGGGAGACTATAGAATTAATTATTTAATTAAGCATTAAAAATGCTTCAGTGTTTAACACCAGTGTCTCTTGTCACCAGGCTTGATTTTGAAGGTGTGATTTTCAATTAAAAGGGCATAGCTTTTGAATACTGCTTAAAAAGTTGGAAAGTAGCATGAAAACATGCTAAGAAAAAATGAAGAGGACACCAGAGATCTTCATGAAGACGAGCTCCCAAGCTTTAAGTGATAAAATGTCACTGTGATGATATTTACTTGTTAGGGCAATTCACACTTCTGTGAAAACAACAACAACAAAAAACTTTACAACAGTGCTTGACTGATGGCACTTAGTTAGTAACCTAGTAACAGTGTAAGGATCTGTCCAATGATGGAAACTACAAAGCACTTTTGTAAGTCGCTCTGGATAAAAGTACAGTATCTGCCAAATGCCTAAATGTAAATGTTGTGAGGAAAAGGTGTCAGAACACACAGTGCATCACTGTTATTACGGTGGCAAAAGAGGGGACCTACTCAATATTAGGCAGGTGGTCATAATGTTATGGTTGATTTTATATACTGTATATATAATGTATATATGAAAGAGCAACCTAATATTGAGCAGGTCTCCCTTCTGCAATCAAAACACTGATGCAGTGTGTGTTTTGGCAGCTTTCTATCACAACCAGCATTAACCTTTTCAATGATTTCTTCAGCTACAGTAGCTCTTCTATTTAATTGGATTTCACTGCCCAGCAGTTTTGGAGGTGTTCTGATCTAGTCACCTAGCCATCACAATTTGGCCCTTGTCAATGTCTATCAAACCTTTATGCTTGCCCATTTTTTTCTGATTCCAACACATCAAGTACAGGGACAAAAGGTTCACTTGCTGCTTAATATATCCCACCATTTCTGGGCGCTATGGTAAGCAGATGTTGTAACTGTAGCTACTGTGATAAGGGCCAACCCAAAAATGGCAAAAGTAGTCCAAGGAAAGAAAACCAGTAAACCAATAAAAGGGTCGTGGGCAGCCAACCGCCACTGTGCATGTTGGGGAGTGAGGGCTGGCCCATGTAGTCCGGTCCAATAGAAGAGCTACTGCAGCTCAAATTGCTGAAAGGCTTAAATATATATAGTTTGTACACACACACACATATATTGTACAAGATGAAATAGAGCAGATGAAATATGAAACAGATTCATTCAATTGGAAAATTTTTTTTGTTAATTTGTAATTAGTTCCATCATACTTTCATTTCATTTTCAATCTAACAGTAGACATTGTCACTATTCAGGTATAGAGAAATCTAGTCCTTGATTTTGTTTCCTAACAAGCAAGTCAGAACTGACAGTGGGAAAGAAAATAGCAATTTAATTACAACAGTTAATTTTGTCCATAATCACATGAGTACAATTACAAGTGGAAAAAAACAGTAAATTAATCTTTAGAGATATAAAACATCAGCACAGAAGGATCACATAATTTATTGTTATTAAAAGAACACTTTACTCAGCAGAAAAAAACTGCATATTCAAAAACACATCCTTTAATAATTGCTGTAATTGCTGATCCGGTCCCGAAAAAAATCTTCATATTATATATTAACATGCCATCAATGGTAGAACCCGGTGACATGTAAATCACACAATCAGTCCATGTGATCCTCATGAGCACAGAGTCAGAATAAACACAATTAGTAATAATTTACAATGTCTCTCCCTTCTAAGGGGACAAGTAGACCATGAGGGTAAAATTCCCAATACACCACAACTGAGACACCAGTTTTCCTCTACATTGTCACCAGTCTGTTGTACAGTAGTAGTAGCCTCTAGTTACTATAATATAGTAAACCATGTATATTATACACATCACACAAAATGTGCAAAAAAAAAAACTAAGAAAGGAGAAGAAGAACAAATGGCAGAAGTTAAACTCTTGAAAGTTATTATAGTGCCACGATTTTATTACAATTTTGCAAAAAAAGTACTTTGGCTTATATATTGGCAATGTGAACAAGATAACAGTAGAAAGATTCACAACAGTTAATTCTATTTGATGTTCTTTTAGTTTTTGGACTTTGTGCCCACTATGTGACAAATGAACCTTGAATCTTGATCTGGTTTTATTCAGGGTTGTTGCAATACACATCTAGGATTTAGAATGGGACAAAACAGAGGATATGTATACTTGTTTACAGCTTAAAAAGAACTGGAGCACAAAAAAAAACAAAGTCTCTAATAACTGTCTGCATTGGTGAATTCAGCTGGTAAATAGGCAAATGAAGAGTTGGTGTTGTTTACCAAGTAATGCAAAGTACGCAGCATACTACTACAAGGAAAAGGCAATAGTAATGGGGAAGTGTACAAATATACTTTTTTTTTTTTTTTAACATAGCCCATGATTAGCAGCTTTGGAATTTTATCCGAATTAGACAGCAGGTTAAATATTTAGCAGGTTAAGTCTAAGGAAAGTTAAATTTCCTATTAAACCCTTTGACACATAAAATCTTCATTAAAAAAATTAGCAGTCATATCACAGGTGTGATGGCCCTAGGTCTATTCAGCCTAAAGAAATCCAGCAGAGCCCCACGCAGGTCCCTGTACCTGAGTCCGTACAGGTAGGGTGCCAGGGCTTTGGGCAAAACCAGCAGGATGTTACATAGCACCAGCGACACCCAGAGACCTGCACTGGGATGCAGCTCACTACTGTAGCTGTACAACAGCAACTCGATGATCAGAAGCAACATGGGACACACAGACAAGAACAGGTGGAGGTAGTGAACGAGAAACGTTCCTTTAGCCCTGGATGACCGCTCTCCTCGCCACACGCCGGATTTGCTGGTATGACAGTAAAGTATCGCGTAACCAGCGACCACCAGGAGCAAGGTGATGAGGACAGCCGTAACAGTTAGCAGCATGCACACCTGGAGTGGCTTTGAGTGGCTAACAGTTAGAACAAGCACCAAAGGTAGAGAGCAGATGTGTTGGGTGCAGGGGCTCATCCTATGGTACCACAGAAAGAGACCCACAGAGGCAGCAGGGAACAAGATAGACACAACCCAGATAGTGAAGACAGCAGCATAGGTTCTGGAGATTGGCCACAGCGTAGCATATCGTAATGGTGCTAATATCGCCAAGGACGTGTCCAGCACTATGGCGGTGGCGCTGAAGAGCCCACCACTGTAAAAGATACCCATCAGGAAGAGCATGGCAGCACAGGCAATGTCTGACATCAGCACAGCAGCTGTATTCAAACAGGTGGTCAGCATGTAGAGAGCCACAAAGAGGAGGTCGCTAAACAAGGCATTGGCCAGGAGAAGGTAGCGAGTCTGTTGCCGCAGGTGAGCTCTGAACAGGATCCGGGCCAGCAGAATTGGCGTGGTTAAAAATACAGCCAGAAATCCTAGGATAGGGCAGATCTGGATTACCCTCATTGGTTGAGGAGGCAGAAAAATGTGCCACTCTTGAACAAACAGTTCCATTGCAGTGCGAGAGGTGTTAGTCTGGGCAAACTGTCTGCCGAGACGCTCTGCCTGTCCCGAGCTGTTGTACCAGTCCACAAATGAACACAAAAGAGACAGTGTGAAATCCTCCGCAGCCATGAAGAGCCTCTCTGTTCGGCCCTGCAGAAGAGCCTCCATTACTACTTAAATCTGCGTAAGCAAGTGTTCAGCACGGGCAGGTCGTGCTTCTCCTCACTGCAGAATGACAGGTAAGCGTGTGAGCCAGGTGATATTGAACGCTTTTGGTCATGTTTCCATGGAGGTGGAGATGAGGGTAAACATCACTTTGCAGGTAAATGGAGCAGAGCTCTCTCTCTCTCTACACGGAGATATAAAAACAGATAGCTTAGCCATAACTAGGCCTGTTGTATAACTTAATCTACTTCTGTACATAAACTAAAGCCTGTTGCCAAGTCTTTATTAAAAACACAAATTAAGGTACAAGTAGGTCATGTTTTTAAACTACAGCTTTGTTGGACAGAGGATTAATGACACATACATTCTAAAATCTAGTACAACAACATGTTAGTGCCAAATTTTAAAAAACTTTTTAATTTTAAATAACAGCTAGTCAGAATAGGTAACATTAGACCCTTCATCTTTATATTCATGCTTTGGTTTTTATTATTACTCATGACAAGCATTTTTGTGCATATACTTTTTGTGCCTGGTAAGGACATTTTAAGTGAAGAACGAGTGCCGAATGTGACCAGTTAACAAAAAACAACCAAACAAACAAAAAAAATTCTAATGCTGTAATTTCCCATTTTTAATGCAGATAAAGTTATAGCTATGATTAGGGAATGAGTTCAGGTGTGTGTGATCAGTAAGATGGTGAACATGAATGTGATCATTTAAGAAGCTGTATGATGTTGTAGTCCTTTCTGGTCATATCCTTAACCCGTATTTTGTCCTTGGCACTAGAGTTGGGCTCCTTTATGGAAATACGGATATAGAGGTTGAAGTGGCAAGGAAAAACTCCCTGAGACATCATGCAGACTTAAAACTCATCATAATATTATACACTATAAATTCAAACAGGACTAGATGTGTTAAAAGGATGTTTGGTATAAGTATATTTGAATATCTTAAACACAAGAAGGACAGTCATTATAATTGTAGCGGCAGATCTTAACAACAACATGAATAGAGTGAGGTGATTGTATTTTTAAAAAAAAAACTTTCTTCACAGATGGTAATTTATGCAGAATGTAAAGCTTTCAGGCAAACAATCTGTTACTAAATCAATATCAATATCAATCCTAACCATAGATAATCCTAACTGTTTTTTAAAAGTTTCAGTCAATGCCACATGATCCTTTTTTGGCCCTCCTTCTTTATATAACAGGTGACTTTGGCAGAGCAAGAAACTTACTGCACTATTCATGTTTGGCCGTGTAAATCTTTTGTTGTAATTGTTCTTGTTAACTGCTTGCTGGTGTTGGTGAACTGTTGGTGCTCTGGCTAAGCCATCTTTTCCACAGCATCTGCTGAACCGTCTCACAGACCTCCCGATAACGTAAACCGTACAGGTAGGGGGCGCATGCCCGAGGCACAACCATCAGCACAGCCAGGTTCACTGTATTGATCCAAACAGCCAGGTTAAGATCAAGAGATAAGTAATTAAACCAAGCAAGCTCCACTGTAAACACCAGACCGGGTGTGAAGTATATTAGCAACATCACAGCATGTGCTAGCAGAGTCTGCCGGGCTCGTGAGTAGCGATTGCGCCATATCCCAGAGCTTCTGGTGACCATGTAGAGACGGATGTAGCAGTAGAGGATCAGGATAATGCAGAAAATTACCCACACGCTGAAATAGACATGAGGGCTGATCCCAATGGCATCTTCCATTGACTCCAGTATGAGGAGCACGAGACACACCTTCAGGTTCCCTGGTTTTTCCTGTGTTCTTACCGCCGTCACCACCAGCAGTGAGAGTGGACACGTCATGGCTATGACCCACACCAACCCGACTATTTTCTTTACACGTGACAGATGCAGGATTTCAGCGTAGCGCAGAGGCCAACGCACGGCCATGAACGTGTCAATGACCATCAGCGTGACAGTTAACACAGAGGAGCAGTATGTAGTCATAGTGGTGACCATTATCACCTCACAGAATATGTAGTGCATTTCCATGTCCAGCGCATTACAGGAAATGTTCGTGAGGTTGAAAGTGAGGAAAAGGATGTCCGATAGAAGTGTATTGGCCAGGAGGAGGTAGCGCGTTTCCTGTCGGAGAGATGGACTGTTGAAGATGCAGAAGAGGAGCAATGGGCTTATCACCAGAGTGACAGTAGTGAGAATAGCAGCAGGGATGAGAAGGAAATTCATTCTTTGACTCTGCATGACCAGGTGCCACTCTTGCGACATTACAGAGAGGTTAGAATTATTCATCTTGGGGGATTGCTGTCTTCTCTTCTGATAGGAGTCTTCAGGATGCACAGGTTCAGGTTCCACCTAAAGGACAAAAACCCAGGGAAGTAAACACTGGCGTGAATGCTTTTATTTTATTTTATTATTTTTTACATTTGCAGCCTTTGGCAGGTGCCCTTGAACGACTTACAGAATTGCTTTGAAGACTCCTTTAATAAATCTATCCTGATACCTATTCATTAGGTTACTGACTAAATTGCATCACTTCTTTCTGTCATGTCACCACCTATGGGAAGATACTTCCTGTACAACACATTGGCTGTTCCAAAAAGGTTTGAATGGTTTTAAAGGGTTTTTGGAGAATGTTTAAGCCAAGAAAAGGATGTTTATCCTCTTTTACTGCTGTTGCAGTCACTTCAGCAGTAATAAAGGACAGGTATGTGCCACTTAACAACCACGATCCACCCTGTGGAACAGGATATTATGTGTTTTGGAATTTTTCAAACACAATGTTATACACTTGATAAAACTATGTGGGATACAGTAATAAAAGCACTGTGCTGATAACTTTCTAAAACATGTAAGACAAGAGTCATAAGATGCATGTGCTGTGTGTGGAAAGTTGATGCATTCGCTTTGTCCGGTTTACTGTTAGTTAATGTTATAAATCTCAGGCATTGACTGATGGACACATGGACGATTGATGAACACCCGTTCTATAATACAGAGTTGTCTCATGTACAAAATGAAACTAAATCAGGTACAGGAGGAGGTTAATTGGGGATAATGTTTTTCATGATCATCAACAATCTTTATAATTAAAAAGGTTTGTGTGGAGCAAAACTCACCTTCCTATGGTTTGTCCTTGATCTAATTTGCTGCCACTATTTTCTGTTTAACTCACAACAAAATCAATTAAAGCACAAGTTTGCAATAAAGCCATATTCTTAATGAAAACTCTTTTTTTATTAAAATGTTAATTTATCTATTGTGCCCGAACTATGGTAGGCAGAGCATTTTGAAAGGAAAAAAAAAATCCCAAAACATTCACATTTACTGTATATAACCCAGATAATTTGAACAAAATATTTTTCCATTTGTGTTTTTTAATACTGTTGTGACTCAAACCTGAAAAAAATGGATTTAACTCATTTTGCTGTCAAACTGTTAATCTATAGTTTTATTACTTGTTAGCAACATTAGCCTTTTAGTACCCCATAGCTTCCAACCAATGAAAAAAACTATTTGAAGTCGAAGCTTAGCATCATCAGACTGCTACTGTGCTTTTACACATGAATCTTAACACGTAACCTGGTCAATTCAATTCAATTTTATTTATATAGCGCTTATAACAATGGTCATTGTCTCAAAGCAGCTTCACAAAATGAACAA
>JAQQZS010000018.1:10880951-10897628 GCA_030068045.1 Platyallabes tihoni | reverse complement strand
CAAACTCCATGCACACAGAGACGGGAATCGAGCCTGGCCGGGAATCGAACCCGGACCCTGGAGGTGCAAGGCGACAGGGTTAACCACTACACCACCCTATCGCCCCATATGTTGAATCAAGTCTGCAAATATACAGCAGTGTGATGAACACTAAAACCTATAATCACATTTCTAACTAGATTACATTACATATTTATTAGATTAAAGGCACAATTCACTGAAAAAAAGTATTTGAGCTTCGAATTTTAAAATTCAGAAAACGAATTTAATCTTGAATATAATCTCAGAAATTAGTCTTGGGATTCTGACTTTAAAGTTTAAGGTCAGAACACAAATACATTTTTATGGTGCTATTAATCTGATTCCAGCACGTACACTACCAAAAAAACCCCCAAAACTTTTCACTGAGTCCAAGAAAGCAATGATCTGCTTATAACAATCATGTGAAATCAGTTGTTTTGTGGATGAACTTTCTCCTGGACAGATCCTCGCTGATGCAGGCTTGAACCCTAAATCCTGTTTTCCTATGAAATAAATGTCAGATAGGTGTATTATATGGCTTTGTGTTCGCTTATGATATTTTGTTTGGGATTGGGCTTTTAAGTTCAAGCTTATAATTAACTAGTTACGATTAATTACTTTGTGCTATAATAACGACAAACTGGGAGAAAAGTTCAAATCGGCATTGATTTTATTTAAAATAGAAACAAAGGAAGTGGAAGTGAAAAGCTGTTCACCTTCAACAAGGCCAAGCTTCCTTAGATTCATAACCCGCTGCTGCAACTGAGCTTCCTTAAGCGAATACAGCTCAGGACATTTCTCCAGGATCTTCAGCACACTGGCTGGGTTTAAGCCGAGGCCGAAGAGCATGGTCAATGCTGCCAAGCCATGCTTGCAGCGCGCTGTATTTGCTGCCTCGTAGACCATCTTGGCCTGGCTCTCCGAGAAACCCATCTCAGATAAAGACTCCATGGTGAGCTCCCTCCTGCCCTGCTGGACAGTCGGAGGTGGAACCGCCTCTGATGAACAGGATGGTCGCTGGAGAAGAATTAATGGCATCCTGTGTAATTCCTTCACAGGGACACATTTTGGTAAGCAGGTTTTCCACGTCCATCGTAGAATCTGTCCGGAAATGCAAAAAGAAAATGATGGCAACACGTTTATTAGCTGGTGTTAGGGATCATTTATTCAGTTATAACTGTGACCCAAAATGAACACTGTAGTGTTGGAGCAAGTGTTTTCTTCCTCTAATAGCTCAAGAGGAAAACACTACAGACTTTAACTTGTGACTGTGAATAAGCCTGACTTCACCATATCGAAGTTCATTCTTTTATTAGTGAATAAAATAGCACGAAGTGTGTATGGAAAATAAATGATGTGAATGAGCTACAGAACCGGAAGTACTTTAGACTGAACTGGTTCTGAGCGGGCAGAACTGCTGCCCCGCCGATTAAACAGTCATCATCTCAATTCCAACTAAGTTTGCAGTAAAGAAACCTTTAAACAAAACTGAACTCTTTAATAACTCCTAACGGCTTTAAAAGCATCCTACACATAGCAGTAATGTCTCCTCGCTGACTGGATCCAGCTCAACTCCCCCCCCCCCCCACTTACGGTTTCTAGATCACGTCCCTTTTTAAAAATGTGTCTGTGAAAAACCTCAAACCTCATTAAGCCTCATAAAGCAGGGTTAGTTTTAAATCCTCTGGAGGTTTCTCACTCACCCCTAAAGCAGTGTGCGCTCGGATACTCATTGGTCCGTCGTTCAAATGTGTCCCCCTGAAAACAGCTCGTTATAAACCTCGTTCCGTGGAAGAAAAAAAAAAAGTGACTTCAAAATGCTTTGATTTATTTTATTTAAATCCAAAAAAAGATTTTGAAACCACGCGTATCAATTTCAATATTAAATATAAAATGTAGTTTATAATAAAATGACAGTTTTATCTGAAATGTCACTGGTATTTAACATTTAAATAATTTACCTTAAAAAAAAAAAATTAGTTGTCCAAACAACTCTTTTAAACCATACATTAAGGCTACACCTTAAGATCAAAGGATACATGTATATATAAAATAATCTACGTACTTTTGAAACAGGCACATTATTATTATTATTATTATTATTATGCTGCATTCCGGCATTAATATGTTGCTAGACACTTTTACTTCATCTTTCAAAAATGGACTAAGGCAGAGAAAAAATAAATAAATAAAAAAATTAAAAAACTGAGTACAAGCATGCCATCATTACAATACATTAAAATGCTTCCTTTATCTGATGTACATAACCAGTGCTAAAAAGGCAGTTTTGCACCATTGGGTAGTCGGTCCTCCCTCTCTGCCTTGTATGACATTCATCTCAATAAAGAACAATGCATTCTGAAATTTGATGTGCAGCAGAACATCATGGAAGTTAATTCATTGTTCAGGTAGCCAAAGTCTTCAAGCCCAATAAACAACTGGAATGAGCAGCAGCACACAAGTGATATTTATTTCACCTTATCTTTATCATTTTAACCTTTTCCCATTGCAGGTCTCAGTTCAAAAGCAGCACTGAAGCTTCCTTGGTCTTCACTTTTCAGTTAGATACTTAAGGAGTTCAAACTCCAATGCTGCCATAGTTTTCCTTTGCTCTTCATCCTCTTCTTCCTCTAATTCATTATCTTCATCCTGGAGAGGTGTCTCATCAGTAGCCCCATGAGTGCTGGTTTCTTGCTGCACATCTGGATCATGGGGCGTTTGCTCAGCAGAGTCTAGAGCACATAAAGACCAAATCACATCCATTTAAAGACCAAAACCTCACACTTTCACTCAAAAACCTAATGTTTATCATTTTGCAAAATACATGGTGTGTTCAAGCAGCTCACTTTCATAACCATCACATTGCTTTAAGTGTACATTTGACTTGAAAACATTCAAATGTTTGTGTAGCTGTATAAAACACAATAACAGTTATCTGACAAGAGCAGTCACACAGTTTTTACAAGAGGCCCTCATAGAAAAGCTTAGGAGCTAAGGAAATAAAATGAGAAACGTCCCAGTTGTTTAACACTTAACTCTCCTCACTTCTTAGGTTAGGAAAGGATGCAAGAACAGAAAATATTGACAGCTGGAATTGAGAATCCGCAACAAGACACAATTACATCATAATTAAAACAGTGCTTTTCACTACAGAAATCCCTCATCACTTATTTTCGCTTAAAGACTACTTATACTACATTATTTGAAGCATACCCCTATATGATTTATTAAACCATGCATTTAAGACACCATTTAATTATTTTTAATCAGCACTTGTACATAAAAAACCCTGAGGTGAATGGGCAAAATAAAAAGTCAATGTTTAAGCTACAAATTAGCCTACCCACACAAATCGTGGATCAGGTTTAACTTGTGTTGCTGTTAACTGAAGTAAAATGTACTCTTCCTAGCTGAAGGGGAAAACTAACGCTTAGAAACAGATCAACTTTGTGGTTATTTTAATTGTAACCAACCAGTAAACACCACAAGCCCTTCATCTTACTGGAATTCTGTAGCTTTCTACTCGTCTAAATTAGCAAACTGCATTTAATTTTAAGAGTCTAATTGTTTATTTGCGATGCAGCCTGTGAACACAAATCAGAATGAATGAAAAGTTAAGAGAATCAAAGAGCTAAAACATTACAATAATCGCTAAACATTTTCCAGATGTAATCTGTTGGAGAAACATCCTTTGTTTGGGACATGCTGGTAGATGCTTCTTAATCATCCAGATGTGAAATAGGTACAGGACAATGCTCTGAATGTTGCTGATGCTGCAGTTGTGCATGTGCTTACCATGGTTGCAGGGGAACACTTCACTCCAGCTGTATTCTCCGAGGTTAATGGGCTGCCTGATCCACGATTCCTGTAGGAGCTCCTCCACAGTCATTCTCTCAGTTGGCTCTCGGTGCAACAATCCAGCCAGAAGACTGTACAAATCTATAAACAGAGAAACACTAACTGCTGAAGTCTCAATCAGTGAACAATGGGTAACCTCACCAAATGAGAAACGGGTCTTGTTCAGACTGACAGACCAAATCTGATTTTCAATTGTAATTCGGCTCCAGAGCATGCAGTTATAGAAGAGATTAATTTATGGCTATCCGGTATCACCCAAATTATGTTCCCTTTTGAGTCTACTTCCCCATTTCATTTCAGGGACTTTCCCTTTCCAGTATCACTACAAACATTAGTTTATGCAAAAAAGCTGTACTATTTAACAGTTTGTTAGTGTTTAAGATTCTTCAGAGCTCACAAAGCTCTTATTCAGGCTCCTTGTAATTGGGCATCTCTACACTGTAAACTGCCAATCATGGAAGTAAGCTTGTTTCCAATTTGATAACAGCACAACAGAAACATCATCCAGTGTTTTCATTGAAATTGTAAGAGAAAATTTAAAACCTCACAAATGAGGCACTAGAGTTGGCACATACATACCCGTGTGAGCATGCATGCATCTGTATCTCAGTCAGTTACCTGTAGAGATGTCACAGGGAATGGTGAGTTTGGCTTGGATAGTCTCTTCTACACTACAGAAGGGGTTTTCGCTGAACAGCAGCGTATATACAAGTACTCCCAGAGACCACATCTCCTGTTCTGGTCCTTTATACCTACACACACAAAATACAAGAACTTCAGTTTCTACTGAACTAATCAGAAGAAATTCTAAAAAGTAGGATTTTAGGAAGTCTAAGTTTAGGAAGTACACAGTGTAAACGATATGCTTTGCATTATTGAAAATGCATCAATAATTTTACCATATTTTCAGTGCCCAGGCATTGTTCAATGGTGACTCCACTGATACAATTAACATAAATGCATTTAACACAGTGTTCCATCTTCAATAGAAAATAATCATCTTTGGGTATTTAAATGCATCTTAAAAATACAGATATAAATTAGTTAAGTGTGTAGGGAAACAGCTGTTAACAGCGGTGTACATACGGGTTTCCTTGCAGCACCTCCGGTGAGCAGTATTCTAGTGTGCCGCAGAACACATGGAAGAGCTTGCCTGGTTCCAGCCGGGTTGCAGAGCCAAAATCGATCAGTCTGATATGAAACTCTGTGTCTATGATGATATTTTCATCCTTAATGTCCCTGTGCAATATGCCTTTCCCACGAAGGTAAGTGACTGCCGACACCAACTGCACACACACATACAATTACTTTCTTTTTAATAAATCAACTTTCACATCAACTACTTACAGTGGTGTTCAAAATAATAGCAGCGTGTTTGAAAAAAGTGAGTAAAGCTATATCCATATAATAACTAACAGGTATGTACCCTGAACACAATGGTGGCCAAAATACCAAGACATGTGCCATGTATTATAGTATCATCCAGTGCACAAAACAGGTGACTTCACCAATTATCTATCTGTCTGAAGATTTGCAATAGTTAACTGAAAAACTAAAAAAAATAAAATGAAAAAGTCATGGACTGGGTCATCTTAAGACATGTACCCAAAAGAACACAATTGTACATTAGGGAGGAAAGCAGTCAGTAAACCATCTTCTGTACATGGTCATCAGGAAACAATTAAGTAGGCATGGACAAGTGACACTAGAGTAATGCAAATGTCTTTTTGGCTCTATATCCAACTACAGATCCAGCATATTTTGAAGAATAAAGGACCCTCTTGCTAAATATTGATTTGTGCATAATAGTTTCATTGCATAAAATAAATGGAAAAAAAAAAAAAAAAAAAAGAAAGCCATCATTAAAACAGAATTTCCCTTTCGTCACAACTGTGGGTTTCACATTTACCATCTTACACACACCCACCTGCCTGAAGATGTAGCTGGCTAGTGGTTCATCCAGCCTGGGTTGCATGTCAATGAACTCAAACAAATCAAGGCCATCTCCATGCTTCTCCATCACCATCTGGAAGAAGTTCTCATTCTCAAACACCTCCAACACCTTTGCAGAGAGAAAATAGATTAAATATGACAAGCAACAGACATACAGACAAGCACAATCATGTGAGGTAGTTTCAATTAATTCTTCCCATTATATTCACAATATAGAGAGACACTTATACAAAGGAAAAAAACAAAGCAAAAAAACTGCTTATACAAAAGTCCTGCCAGCGTGTCGATGGGGAAGCCTTCAAACAAAGATTTGGGTGCATTTGGGTTTTCGGATACATCATGTAGACCAAAGTTATCATTCCTTTTGAAACACATAAATGTAACTGCTACCATGAATGATTTAGCAAAAATATACATCTGATTTTTTTTTGCTTAGTCATGGTTTGTAGTTGGTTAAAATAAAATAAACTTCAGTTCATCATATTGCCTAGGTTGTGCGGAGGAAAAGATAAACATTAAAAAAAAAAAATGTTTTTTTGATTCTAAAAAGGTCTGACACACAATGCAATTTGGTACACCAACGAGTCTTTAAGGCAAAGTAAAAAATTAAAAACTACTCTTCACATTTGGGTAGATGGAGGGGAGGGTTTGTAGGTCGAATCGCTGAAATAAATCAAAATACTGCGTCAAAGGTCATATTTATTCGTTGTATGTAGTAGACCACTTTGGTCCTGGCAGGTAATGTTAGCCTGTTCCACTGGCTACCACCACAAGTACAGTATATTCCAATCCTGCTTGGAATATACTGTACTTGTAAAACCGTAAAATTAACACTGCTTGTAAAATTGGGTGTATGCAAGATGCATGGCAGTTTTATTTCGTATGACAATCAGTTCAATCCACTGTGAGCCAATCATCACTACAGATGCACACCTGAAAATTTTTATCCCAAAAGCACTGGGTTAGTTTATGGTTTTCAGCTGAAAAAGTTGTGTACCTTGACAATGTTCGGGTGGCGCAACCGAGTGAGTATGGCCACTTCTTGAGTGACCTTACCGAGCTCAGGGTCCATTACCCAGCACTCCTCCACCACGCTGTCCTTCCTAATAAATTTCACTACCACCTGTGCGGAAATAAGAGGTTGAAATCAAGAGACAGACTTGATTCCTTAAGCCTCTCAGCCATTCAGTTCTGAAAACACTACTTTCTAACCTCCTGTTCATCACGACGTCGTGAGGCAAGCCAGACAACACCAAAGGCTCCCTTTCCTAAGGGACGCAGTGGATGGTAGTCTTCTTCAAACTGTCCTTCACATGCTCCAGACTGCTCCAGGTTCATAAAGGAACGCAGACTCTTACCATAGTCTGCTTCACTGATCACCTGAATAAAAGGGCAAAGGGAAAGCAGACACTCTTTGGATGCTTGTTCCCTTTTGGAAAAAACAAATCTTGTATGAAATCTCTAGATAAATCCCAAGTAAATAGTGGAACCACTGCTTTAAACGAGATTTGCCTTACAAATGATTACCTCTCGCAGGCTGGAGTCTGGGTCATCCTCAATGGAGCACTCTGCTCTGGAGGTTTGTATGCTCTGCAGTGACTCCTGCTGGTGCAGGAAAAGATGGCTCCCACTCAGCCACAAACAGAACAAAGCACCACCATTAGAGAGAGCAGCTCTGCTCACATCGCACTGGACCTCTGCATGACATAAATAAGTCAGAGATTAGACCCACAGACAGATTACTACTACTACTATATATTTAATTTCAATAACAAAAATAAAAATCCTTGATGTGGTTTGATTAGTAGAAAATGAGGGGAAATATTAAATACAACAAAAAAATGAATTGTGCTACAGATGGAGGAAAAAAAAAAATCAAACTATTATAAAACTATAAAAAGTTACACAATAATAAAAATAGCACAGTATACCAATAGGTGTTCCATCTCTGTGATAGCAGTTGGCTTGAAACTTGCCCTCTTGCATCAGTGTAAGAGGGGAGAGTGTGGTAGCAGGACTGGACAACAGCTTTTTTGGGGTGGAGGTTGCTGGTCTGTTACTTGATAAAAGCATCCCACTTTTACAGAGCTCTGAAAATGGAGTACATTGTTCAGAACTTTTCAACTCATTGTTCCACTGCTCAATATTTACCCCTAAAAGTGACCGCTCTTTCAGTGAGGAGCCGACACCTGTCCTCAAACATTCCTGTTCATCAAGTTTGTTCTTTGGGAGGTCAGGGGGCTCGGTTTCAGGCTCCACAACACAAGGCGATGGTGTTCGCAAGAGCTCAGCCGTGTCACAGTCACTTAACTCCAGCTCTGCAATGGCAAGTGCAATGGCATCACCATTTGCATCCAGGTCAAGGAAGCAGCTGCTTGAATCTTCAAATTCTACTTCCTGTTGCGTGTTGTCTGGTTTTTCAGGGCCTGCCCACTTTTCACAGAACCCGGAGGATGAGCGACTGCCAATGGAGATCACCTCAAAGCTGGAGTTCTGGAGTCGGGTTGAACATTCCTGGGACTCAAGCAAGGTAAAGGTATGCAGGAGAGCTGTGGTGGAATTGTCGGCAATGGACTCGTCACACTGGCCGATTACTGCAGCTGCCTCCTTGCACAGTTCTGTAGTGTCCTCCAAACTACACGAAACAAATAACCACAAAACAACAAATCATTAAAAATTGTTTTGGGGTAGCTCTCCAGCTACACCAAACACAGAGCACAGTTTCCACTCTTTTCATGAAGACACAATTACATCATTCGATTTTTTAAAAACGATTTTAAAATTTTACTCAGAACCCATCTATTTGAATGACTCTTATGCAACATTGAATATGTAACAATTTCAGCAAAGATGTGTGTATGGAAAACCATCTTTCTTCTTTAATGCTATGGTTTCAAGAGTCATACTGCCTGACCTTGGTCATGAGCAAGAGGTTAGTAGTTCACCTGTTTGGGGGCATGGGCAAGACTGCAGGAACAGTAATAGCAGAAGGAGCTTGATGCTCTTGCTTGGCTCTGCTCGCAGCAAAAGCTCGCCTTCCTTTTGCAGCACCTTGTTTCTTTTTCACCAACATACTGTCTTTGGCCAGCGCAATCATGGGACCTTACCAATAACATACAGTACAAAATGATTATTTATTTGGTTCATTTCATATAAACATGCTATACAGACAACCTGGGCATAATATCAAGTTATGCCAATGTTTGCTTCTTTATTTCTCATTACCAGGGTTTATGAGAATGATGTACATTCCTCATACAATCTACATTACAGATGATCAACTGCACTCAGAAGTAGATATGTGCCATGTATGAGCCATATCCAGTAAATGTGGAACAACTGTCCATAATTCATCTCTATGGCAATGAAATTGTGACTATAAACAGGAAAAGAAAGTACTCATGTTTCTTGGTTACCCTTTCCTGAGATAAGACAAGCAGAGGGGCTTAAAACACTGCCTCCACCTTCATCAGAACACCTGCTGGAGTCTAAGTGGAGCAGAGAAAGAATATATTAGTCCATCAGGCAGCCAACTTTATTTATTTGTCTTTAATGTTAATCATGTGGTGTTTGATGCATATTACCCCCTTCACTTAAAAGCCAAGGGTATTATTTAACCAATTAAAAACATCTTCAAATTCAAGAGTTTAACATATAACTTCAAATTAAATTAAGCAAATTAAAACAAAATTAAGCATTACTTTAACTGAACAGCACGCATCTCCCTCTTTCGCGATAATTATAATTTATAAACCAGTGTAACTGGGGTCAGAGTGTGGGGTCAGCCATGATACAGCGCCCAGGGAGCAGATAGAGTTAAGGGCTTTGCTCAAGGGCCCAACAATGGCGACTGAGACTCAAACCACTGACCTTTCAATCAGTAACCGAGTACCTTAGTCCTCTGAGCTACCACTGCAATTGAGTACCTTCCTGGGTATCAATACAGTTTGAAGCTGTAGTATCTGGACAACCCTAATATGACCAAGCATTTTGTGGTGGTGCTTTAATTGCTATAAAATATGATTATGACCTGATTAAAATGTAAATAACTGAAAAATTCATGTAAAATAAACGCTAATAAAATAAAATAGAAATTTTCCTTCATCCATTTTTCAGTAAACAATTTATACTGGTCATGGTCACAATAGTTCTAAAACCTATTCCAGAAACACTTGAAACCAGATTTCTCAGAGAACCCGAATATACCTGGGTGGTTACTAGAAGAATTAGACGCTGAGCTGTCTTCTTGATAAGATACCAGACTGTGGCTTCTGTCGAAGGAACACATAGCCTCGTAAAAGGCTGGAATCAGGAAGGTGATCATCTATACACATGCACAGATAAAAATAAAATATGCACATTATATATGGTTTTTATATTTCGTTAAAAATATACTGTATACTTAAGTGGTTAGTATAAAGCAAAATTACCAGTAAATTGACAAAATGCATGATTTGCCTGAATTTACCCCTCCCTCCTCCCTTTTTTTTTATATTTATTATTTTTTTTTAAAAAAAGGTCATAGATAACATGCATGTTTTTCTTTGCTAGAGACAGCATGCATTTTAGTGCATTACCTTGCCGACAAGCTCGGTCATGCTATATCCCATCAGCAGAGGACAATAGATGCTGCCGATACTGTTAATGGTGCCATTAGGGTATAGTGTCAAAAGGCAGCTGGAGGAAACAAAAGTCCAGAGTGACCCAGAATAAACCACATCTGGGATGAGCGAACATTTGTCTTCACCAGGAACAACTAGAGAACAACAGAACTAAAGTTTTAAACGTAGACCAACTGCAGCAAGAAATCAGAATTCTTTACTTTAGCAAAATCTGGGACATTAGCTTTGGAGTTTCCTCAAAACAAGCATTTGCCACCAAAAAGAAATGAAAGTGAACCATGTAATTTAGTCCACAATCAGTCATAGCCTGTGGAAATAATGAGAAATAATTAACACGGACCTGCTCCTGTGTCACTGAACACTGCATGTGAAATTTCACTGGACTCAGCACAGGGGAATTTGCCCATCTGGCTCAATGGCTTCACACAGGATACAGCGGCACGCAGTTGCACACACATGTACAGCTCTGTGCCGCTCCTGCCCTGCACACACACCCTCTGCACACGCATCATCTTTGGGAAGACACACACCAAGTCATTTAATCCATGTACACCACAAAAACAAGTTTTCTGCTACGTTGAAAACACGCTTCTAAAAGGGGAGACTTGTGTTCAGAATCATCGTAAACGAACAGAAGTACTTTAAAAACTATTTAGAATGGTTGGTACTTGTAATGACAGCATCAAACAATCATAATACAATAGGCTGGGCAATAAACTACTGAGAGATAATGTGTGTGCATGTGTACTAATGTTTTTGATGAAGCAGCTGTAAGTCATTGTATGCTCCAGACCTTCGGGATGGATTGACACTGCAGTGGAACATGAAGCGTTGGCATCAGAGATGTGACTGCAACCCCCATCAACTCTTCAGGATCACAGTAACCATGGAGATGTGCAAAGGTAGAGTCACAGCCGAGAATCCCACCCTAAAGCATACATTATTTTTGTAAAATTTACTGCTATTACCATCATTGTGCTTCATTACTATTTAACTAGCCAACTAAGAGTGTATGTATTGGTTCCACTCCAACAATTATTTACATATTGTCATGACTCATTATTGTCCTTATTTATTTTGACCACTAATATTCAGTCTAGTGTACAACAGTTGAGCCATAGCACATTTCTATCAAACCCAAAACTGTCATGTGCTCAAACTTAATTGTGCAACCTATATGCTAAAGCTATGTAGTAGCATGGATCCTATAATGTGCTGTACGAGCTAATCATGCAGACAATACAAACCACTCAAAAAACATCAATCTGACCTCTTTAGAGAAGGAGAAGTGGGCCGATATCCTCTCCACTCTTTCCAAAAGCAGTTCGCAGGTTTTGTGATTTTGTGAACGTGTCCACACAGACACAGGGAACTCAAAACCTGGTTTACTTATTGCATTCACCTGCAAGGAAGAAGGAAGACTTGTTTGCAAGTGGAAAAGAAAACACCAAAATGTTAAAGAACAGCTACAAGTAAGAGGTAAATGACAATAAAAGTGCGTGGCTCTCTCTCTATAACACACAGTGGATTTTAAGCTACAAGACTAAGCAGGTTGTTCTGCCATGAATGAGTCTGCAACGTGTTTGTGCTCGGTTCCCTGAAATGGGCGGACATCACATTCAGGGCATATTCTAGCCTCATACGCAGTGTTCAAGACCCTGACCAGGATAATTCAGTTACTAAAGAGGAAAAAAAATTTTCAATGTGATATTAAACACTGACAAACTGGATGGATCCCCCCCTCCACCATGCATATATGAGATTTATTATTTGGGGGAAAAAATAATAAAAAAAGTGTATTTACCACTTTTCCTGAGATAGTAAGCAAGTTGCCTGAAGAGTCCAGGCTTTCCTCTCCCAAGACATCCTCAGTCATCTGATTAGTCTTCAGGAGAAAGGTCAGCACTTGCCCAATCAGCTCACAGCGTGTGTATTCAAAGAGCTTGCAGGCTTGCTTGTTCACTTCAACCACCTTCAACACACATACTTAGTCTGCAGCTTGCACAACACCATTCATGCCATTTTGTTCCTTGCAGTTAAAACACATGATCATCTTAAACTACAAAGCATATGGTCTTTACATTATGAGCTTGAGAATCATCTCACTCTCATAAGAATTGCATTCTCACTTGTCTTGTGTTTATGCCAAGTAGAATCTGTTCTGCAAGTGAGGCTTGTAAATGTACCTTTGTATCAGTAAAGATAAGTAAAAAGTTGCAGACAATGATGACCTGTGCAATCGCCGCCCAGGAAGACTGTGGGCGCTTACCAATAGGATCGTCTTTTCAATTCAATTTTATTTATATAGCGCTTTTAACAATGGTCATTGTCTCAAAGCAGTTTCACAAAATGAACAAGATTTTGTTTAGAAAAGAAAAATATTTGGAAGTGTGCATGTGTGAGAGTCCAGAATGTCTTCTGGACAACTTCTGACTTTTTGTTTACATACGAGTCTTTTCATAGTTTGGATGTTGGTGTGCGTACACGTATGAATATAGGCATATTATAGGTGTTAGTGTGGTCATCAGATCTAATACACTTCTGTTTTTTGTACATTCTGGTGATTATCCACAGCACTGCTTTTAATCCATTTTCTATCTGACTGTTCTTAATGCTGAGTATTCATATAGATACCCATATATAATACAGTTACCTAAAAAGCCCAGTGATTGTTTAAACTCCAGGTGTTTTTGGTATTAAAACTAATTCGACAGGATCAACAAAACCTTAGAATCATGATCTAATGCACACTTATGAAATACAAACATGCTTTGGTAATCATCCAGTTCAGTTAAAATATCTCATCACTTTCCTCCACTGTTATGACTGGCATGAAGGTCATACAGGAATACACTTTTTTTTTTTGTCCATTTATTATGAATAGCTTACACTCAAGGGAGCACAGAAAATAGTGACTGACCCATCTCATGTCCTACACTCTGGCAGAAAGAACAGAACACCAAAGTGCAAACTTAACCAATGTAAAAACTCATTACAAAAACTGAACAGCAAAGTCCAGGGAACTGTGCAATACGCCATTTTGTTGTTTAAATTTTTATTGTTGACACTTTTGTGGACATGTGAACTGATGTGTGCATTAATGTGTTGTCAGTATAATTGCATGCCTTCTTTCTCAGCACATTGTGATGGATATATTATTAAGTGATTTGTAATAATCCAATAAAAAGCCATGGTGTTATTATACTGTACCTGTGCTGTAGTACGGTCAACAGTGATGATGGCTTTAGTAGGGCTGTGTATGAGCTTGAGCCCTTTCTTCCCAGAGCAGGGACATTGAGAGAGCAGCTGCTCGAGCAGTGAGCTCTTTAACGGAGAACGAGAGGATGCTCCACAACTGCAAGGAGAACCGCAAAGGGGTGATAAAGGAGCATCCTTCATCACTGCTGGTGAAGTAAGCACAGGGTTAACAGGGCAGGTTATTACATACACTTACATGCCCATGCAACAGTAGAACAGTGCTCAATTAATAATCTGGAATTCACCCTCATTGTTTATGTTTCATGTTTCACTAATTAGCAACATCATGTAGTATTAAAAAAAAAAAAAAATTAAGGAACATTGTATCCTAGTCTGCCAAGAACTCCCATGGATGACCAGTCCCTCATGTAGAGGATCGTTACCCGTGTTGAAACTTGGATATATTGGTACGGCCCTGAGATAAAGCAACTGTGGAAGAGCCCATCCTCTCTCCAACCGGAAAAGGCAAGTCAGGTTCACAGCTCGCCCAAGTGCATGCTCATCATCTTTCTCCAAAATTTGCGGAGTTGTGCAGCGAGTATTCATCACCAAGGGTTAAAACCGTCAATATAAATTTTTACTGATAGGTTTTAAGGTGTCTGGAAAAAATTCTGTTAAAGTTTTAAGGTAAAATTCTTGTGTATAATAATTATGCACTGTATACAAAGGATATACATAAAGTGTGTGTATATATATATATATATATATATAAAAAACAAACTATCTATCTATCTATCATGCATGTATAATACACCATCAGTCAAAAGCTTGGACACCCCTTGAGTGGTCCAAGGTCGCATTTTGTGTCCTTTTCACACACTTACAGGTGAAACGTGATTATTTTATCTTACCTGCAGTGGACACTGGAGTGTGCTGTAATAAGCTCTCCTCTGGGGAACGTGTGGGCGGAGTCTCGTCCAGTCCCAGCAGAGCGGGTTGACTCTTAGCAACGGCACAAACACAGTCGCCCAGGCCGTTAGCATGGCTAGCCTTCTGTTTATCAACTATGTGACGCCACAGCGACATTTCTTGCACTTAAAACACAAAAACACACCATTAACCACATTATTATTTTAAAATAACGCTGGTAGTACCATACAGAAACGAAGAGACGCAATATGCAAAGATTATAACAAACTAGATAAAATACCGGTATCTACCCAAATTAGCCAACTAGCTAACAAACTAAAAACTATTCTTCATTTCAGGAAGCCCGTCGTGCGGATTCAAGGACAGCTCTGAGCTCTCCTCACTCACCGGTGATACGGAGATAAATAAACCCTGTGTACGCTGAGATTCAGTGTTTCCCTGCAGGCCGCCTCGACAAGCTACTGCTCACTCGAAACGCGTTCTTCACTCAAATTTAAATGACGAGATATTAAAAGTGACATTACAATGTTTTTGCAAAGCCGTTCTCATCTAATAACAACACAAACACAACAAAAGTCAAAACACCAGCAGCTTTAGTTAACACATATAAATTACTTCTACACTGACAATAGCAACCTGTAGAGTTTGGCGCTGTAACAAACGAATTAACATGACGCGCCACAACCGACCAATAAAATAGCCGAGACGACAAACAGGACAGGCAAATCAACCAATTACAAACGTCAGTAGGCGGGGCTTTTTTCTTTGATTCAAGATGCAAGCTGTCGATGAGAGACCTGGACAATAAAATGGAAAAGCGTTTCTTTTGCTATATAAAGTATTACTAAGTAAATCTAGTCTGTATGAGTGAGTTTCCCCCCCCTCCGTGTTGGATGCTAGATTTCTAATATAATCCTTTACAGAATCACATATTAACACTGCTGTAATCATTAGCTGCAAAAATGATTTTACTCACGCTTCTACTGTAACCCTTTATCCTGTATACAGGGTCTCTGGGGCCTGGAGACTTAGGGCATGAGGAAGTGTACAGGGTGCTAATCCATTGCAGGGCACACAATGGGCAATTTGGGAAAGCCAATTATCCTAACCTGCATGTCTTTGGGAGGAAACCCACAAAGCACAGGGAGAGCATGCAAATTCCATGCACACAGAGAGGGGAATCAAACCTGGCTGTGAACCGAACCTGGACCATGGAGGTGCAAAGCGACAGTCCTAACCACTACACAAAAACCACTACTGTGCAAAGCGACAGTCCTAACCACTACACCATAATTCCGTCAGGACATTAGCAACAACAAAAAAAATGCCCCAAGGTAAGAAATTTTGTGCCAACCAAGTTACAAGACTGTTTGATCAAATGGGCTCACATCTTTCCAGCCATGGGTCACTTTGGCCCTCACAACCTTCAGGGAAAGTACAGGTCACTGGATGTGCATCAGGATGTCAACGGTTTCATCACAGCCTGCAAATCCAAATTCTTCAAGGTTTATGTTACTTTCACTAAAAATGTGCATAATGTCAGTTAGTTAGCAAATGGGAGTTCATTCGGTCATGTCACAAAGGTCTAAAATGTTTACCGGACAAATGGTAACCTCAATATGGTTGTGATTCATATGATTGCATTTTAGCATGTCACAGATTAATTGATGACTTACCATCTGAAGTTGCACTTTAGGCATCTCGAAGTGTGTTTGCCCCTGATAAAAAAAAATACATTCACTGTTCACTTTAATCTTTATGAATTTATGCAGTTATCCATTCTGTCAATCATGTGGCAGCAGCATGTTGTATAAAATCACGCAGACACAGTCAAGAGCGTCAGCTAATATTCAAATCAATTAACCTAATAAGGAAAATGTGTGATCTGCACTTTACCTTTGAAAATAATCAGGGCTGTAGAGATTGAGACCAGAGAGAGGAGAGGAGGTGGAAGGAGATAGACTCCATGGAGGCTTAGGCCTTAACACTTAGGGACAGTGTCTGACGTGCCCAATGACGTGCCCTCTGCACGTCATTTGTCCATTGGCTCATCCCTATGCTGAATGGGTCTTCATGTTAATTTAAATGATTTGCT
>JAQQZS010000018.1:10857894-10880851 GCA_030068045.1 Platyallabes tihoni | reverse complement strand
ATTTTGTGAAGCTGCTTTGAGACAATGACCATTGTTAAAAGCGCTATATAAATAAAATTGAATTGAATTGAATTGTTAAAAAGGATTTTATTTACCCGTTTTCAAGTCAAGTCAAGTAGGCTTTTATTGTCATTTCAACCATATACAATTCAGTACACAGTGAAACGAAACAACGTTCCTCCAGGACCAATTTGCTACATACAGTACAACATAAATTAACAAAACTAGCAAAGAACTATACAAAAGACACAAAAAAACAACAACAGAAAGTGTCGCGCAAATGTGCAAACAGTAACAAACACGGCACAATATACAATACACTGTGACAATGTAGCGCTGACCAGTACATATTTTACAACAGTTCTGTAGGCCTTTCAGAGAAACATTAAGCTTCCACCACCATGCTTTACCATGGGATGGTGCTGTTTTAGTGATTTTAGTGAGTGCTGTACGGGCATCCATGATAACGACATATTGATTTCATTTTAGCAAAAAAAACAACAAGAAAAACAACATTTTGCCAGTTTCTGGCAACATTGCTTAGATGTCTTTGTGCAAACATTGAACAGGACTCTTCATTTTAAGAAATTGCTTTTTTCTTTCCAACATTCAATTTTAAAATAGATTTTTATTCAACCTATTAAGTTTATTGACTATGTGACTGCGAAGGCAATTGGTGAATCGAGAATTTGTTCTAGGAATACTATATTTATAGGGATGCAAATTTATTAAACAAATATTATGTTGAAATTAAAAAATAAATGTTGTTAGGTTTTGCCTACTAAGCAGATTTATTTCAGCTTATAGGGCAACTAAAAGTGAAAAAATGTGTGCATTGTTTTTTCCATCCACTGTATGTAAAAACTCATTGTTCTGACCACTTTACAAGGCACACCAAAGTTATACCAGTTCTGAAGGTAGAGTTCCAGTTCTGCAATCCTACATTTGCTAGCTGCAGTTACAAGTTTCCTATCATCTAACACAATACTTTAACCTGCATGTAGAAGATGGGCTTTTACACTGACATTTGCATTTATTATTTTTTTCTTTCACATTTGTATTATTCAGCATCTGTATTTTTGTGGACCAATATGGATGCCACTGTTCTTTTTATCTAATGAGAAAAATGACTCAACGATTTGTGGAGGAACTGTTTTATTTCATTTCTTAAAGCAAATTAAACAGTAAAGTTCTTTACATCCTATATCACAAATCTGTAAACACTTTGACCATTCCATTGGAACAGTCAGGTTTAAATAAATTGCATTATTCTATGTATCATACTACATCTCTCTTCAAATCTGAAACTTTCAGGAGCAGCTTAATCACAGGTTAAATACACCAGCATGACCATTTGTGTTAGCAAGCAAAGCCATTAAATAAAAGACTCAGAATTTAAATTGCTAATCCAGCAGCAGAATTAGCAGATTCTCTGGAATAGGTACATATCCATCTATGGTTAAACAGGACACAGCACAACTGTGAATAGGTAACAGGCATACACTAGTTGGATTTTAAGGGTAAAATGTCAGACAATTTGAAAAGCACAGTATTTGTCCATCTGTTCAATGCTACCCCAGCTTGAACAGCCAATCACAATCACACAATGCAAACCCACATTTAAACATTTTATCTGCAGACATCATGATTCAACGGATTTGTCTTCCAAAACAATCAATGGAACAAATAAGGGATGATCAACTGTTATATTTTATTATTATGCATGTTAGAGAAAGGGACTGTTTAGAATATGGGCTACTAATTTGAGGCATTTTTCTTACAGAGATCTTCAGTCGGACGAACACACACTTAAGCATGCATGGCTCTGTTGACAGACTCAAGACACACTGAAATGGTTCGGGTGGAATATACTGCCATTATGTAAATATAACAGCAATGTTCTATAGTAATGCCACATAGCCGGTGAGAGAGACACTGACATGTCAAGAATGACACCCATCCATTTCAGTCCTAGAATTCCTCAGTGGTGATAGTCTTTCTTACTGTGGGGTTTGTTACCCAGAAGTTTGTCAATCTCTGAGGCAATGTGAGGTGTTATCTTTGGAAGCACCTGAAAAAAATAAGTAATTTTGAATAAAAAAATAGAAGAAAACAAATACATTTTTAAGACTGACAACAATAAATATTTCTAAATATGTAAAGACAAAGGCATTTTCAAATCAAACATAAAAAGTTTGAATGGATGGTAGATTTTCCAACTGTCCCCAAATGGAAAGTGCAAAGTGGACGGCAATAAAAATACACCAATCAGCCATAACATTAAAACCACTGACAGATGACGTGAATAACATTGTGCAGAGGTGATTCACTGGGCAGCAAGTGACCAGTCAATTTTTTTATATAATGTGTTGGAAGCAGAACAAATGTGCAAGTCTAAGGATCTGAACAACTTGGACAAGGGCTACGGCAAGGTTCAAAACAGCAGGTCTTTCTGGGTGTTTGTGGCATATTGAAGTTTTTACCTTTCGAAAGTAGTCAAAGGCAGGATAACCACTTAGCCAGTGAGTGTCATGTGGCACCTAAGGCTTACTGATGGTTGTGTGTAGTGAAGGCTAGCCCTTCTGGTTTGATACCACAGAACAGGAACTATACCACAAATTGATGAAAAAGTTAATGCTGGCTCTGATAGAATGCTGTCAGAACCCACAGAGCGGAGCATAGCAGCTTGTATCTATCGCCTGATAGATCACATTTTCTTTTACATCATGTGGATGGTCAGGAAGGCAAGAAGAAGAGGGCAAGTTGGCGGAGGCAGTATGGTGGACAATCCCCTGCTGGGAAACTTTGTGTTATGCTATTTATGTTGATGCTGTATTGACTTGTCCTCTAATTTCAGTCCAATAAAGCATGGACAAAGAAGTCCCACATGTCACAATTTATAGTGTTTAAATGATCTGCTACTAATGTGTAGGTGCCAGATACCACAACAACTTTCACAACTGAAATCCACCCCTAAGTGGATCAAGGCTGTTTTGCTGGCACAACGCACACCAGCACAATATCAGGTAAGTGTTTTTAATGGTATAGCTGATCGAAATGGCTGAGTAAAATGTTGATGTTGATCAAATGAAAGCAGTTTTCTTGCCTGTATTGCACCGAGGTTTTCTGTGAGTTGTGCAGGGTTGGAGCTCCCCAGTAGAACTGAACTCACCCCCTCGTTCCGTAAACACCATGCTGCAAATGAGAGAGAAAGGAAAGAATAAAAAATATATTTAAAAATATTCTAAAAATAAATCAATAAAATAACTAAAATGTGCAAGACTTTTTTTTTTAAATAATGTCTATCTAGGTCTTCAATTACAGTGAAGAGATCCCATTTATTTGCACTAAGCATAAGAGCATTAAAATGAGCTATTAAGAGAAATAATCCAGATGATGGATCAGTTTGTCTTTAACATCTTAATAGAATAACATGAATAAAGCCTGATCCCAGATTTGGACTGTCGCACTGAAATATAAATTAATAATGTATAAACAGCCGGAAGGTTATGTGATTTTAACTGTCATGTCCCAGATGTAATGAGACTAGATTAAAGATAATTTATTTATAAACAAAAAGAAAGAAAATAATCGTAAACATTTCAGAAGCTTCTGAGGAGACATAAAATCTTCACCCACAAGATATACATCATAATTACATCATAATTTTTTGGGAGAGAGTAATAATGTGACAACAGCTTTGTGAAATACAAGCAGCTTGGGAAATGTGGGTTTTTGGGTTTTGTCTCACCCACGGCAAGTTGTGGCAGTGTACAGCTAAGCTTTTCTGCAATGTGACTCAGCTCCTTTAGCTTAGCCTGCTGTTTTCTTCCGTCCTCACTCACTATCTTATCCTTCAGCCACTGGTAGGACTGGTTCCATACATAGAATACACACACACACAAAAAAAAAAAAAAACACAGCAGATGTTGTGTATGTTTAATTTTTAATAATTGACATGGAATTTTTTAAAAGACAATACATTTTCTAAATAATAATAATAATATGATGATGATGATTAAGCTTAATCCCATCATTCATACTGAATTATATATTGTATAATAAATTATAAAATGGCATGATTGAGTATTGAGTTGGCCGGGTTTGATTTCTGCCTCATGGAGTTTGCATGTTTTCCCCGTGCTTGGTAGGTTACCTCCGGGTATTCCTGTTTCCTCTCAGAGTCCAAAGACATGCAGATTAGGCTAATGGATAAAATGTGCAAGACATTTTTAATGTGCTCATAGTGTGTGAATGAGTGTGTACAAGGTGTCCTTGTGCCCTAAGCCTCTGGGTTAGGCTCCAGGCCCTCTGTGGCCCTGTATACAGGATAAGTGGTATAGACAATGAGTGAGTGAATGAATGTGTATTGAATATACAGTTGATTTCTGACAAGATTAATAATTAATTTAGTATTCCACAAAACAAGCTAATAATATTTGGGTGAGCACATGTTCAACCCCAGAACCTTAGAATTGTGAACCGGTGACACTAGTGGCTACCACAGGGCTATATACAACTGATAATTTGATGTCAATTAATACTAAGTTCATATTGTAGAGTTTGACAGGAAAGCAAGATAACCCCCCGTATGGACTGGTAATTTAATTCTAATTTTTCAATTTTAATATAAAATTATAAGACCACAGACATACTGTATATATGTAGATATTATCTGACCTTATATCCCTCATCCCTGTACTATAATGATATGCTGTCTTCCAAAACCAAAGTGAAACTGAAACTGGTAGAGGTTGAAGCTGATGATGCTGTAAAGTTTTTTTTATTTATTTACTTAAAAACTATTTTTTTTTTTACAATATTCTATAATGTTTGTAATTAAAATATTTTATGTGCAACAAAACTGAACACTTTTTTCCCCTACAAAACCCAATTAGAATGAACTTGCTATAGTTTGATAGTTTTTTTTTAATTACTTAATTAATTATTACTTAATTACTTAATTAATTAATTAAAACTTAACCAACATAGCATACTAGGTTGCATATTTACATCCATGGGCAAAAGTTTTGAGAATGAGACAAATATATATTTCCTTTTTGTCAGATGTAACTTATACTGAAGTATAATTACAAGCATTTAATAAGTGTCAAAGACATTTATCCACAGTTAAATTAAGTTTATGCAAAGAGTCAATACTTGTAGTGTTGACACTTCTTTTTCAAGACCTCTGCAATTCACCATGGCATGCTGTCAATCAACTTCTGGGACACATCTTGACTAATGGCAGCCCACTCTTGCATAAACAATGCTTTGAGTTTGTCAGAATTTGTGGGTTGTCCATTCAACTTTTGAGGATTGTCCACAAGTTCTAAATGGGAATAAGGTCTGGGGAGTTTCTTGGCCATGGACCCAGAATTTTTACCTTTTGTTCCTCAATCCACTTGATATAACTTTTTCCTTATGGCACAGTGATCCATCATGCTGGAAATGGCATTGTTCATCACAAAAATTGTTCTTGGATGATTGTGAAAAGTGGCCCTTGGAGAATGCTTTGTACCATTCTTTATTCATGGCTGTGTTCTTAGGCAAAATTGCGAGTGAGCCTACTCTATTGGCTGAGGAGTAACCCGACACACTCAGGATGCTTTACTGTTGGCCTGGAGAGAATTGGCTTCTTTGCTGCCCTTCTTGAAATGTAAGAAGGTGAATGCTAGAAATGTGTGTAATTATACTTCAGTATAGCATAGTAACATCTGATAAAAAGTTCTAAAAACACTGAAGCAGCAGACTGTGAAAATTAATATTTATGTCATGGCTATACATGGTCACAAACACAACTACTGTACAGGCTGATTTATCCATTGGGACAAATCTGTGGGAGGTGGAGTTGTAGCATTTTGCAAAATCATCCATAATGTACATTGGTCTAACCAAAACAATTTTGACTTATATTTTTGGCATTTGTTCTTTATACCCTTGTGACTAATAATAATAATAATAATAAAATACATGCACAAAATAATATACAACAGCTTGTAATACTTCTTGAGTCCCTTGAAAAAAATCTTAAAACTGCCAAAATATTGAAAAAGAAGATTTCATTTTGCTGTCAAACTGTTCCTATGCAAATCCTAAGTCTATTGAGTCAGTCTACCTGATTCAACTAGTAGGTTTGCCCAAAAACATGTTGCAATAGTAACTCAGTTGGGGTGGAACCAACATTGATGGAAAATAGATGGACTTCCTAAAATAAGCCTTGCTTATTGAGTCAACGCACTTAATGGAATACTGTCAGTTATGTAATCGTGTAGGCCCACCTTCATTGCTGCCCTGGAGGATTCTGGGACACCATTCTCATACTTTCCTGTGATGATTCCACATGCCAGAGGAGACCAGGACACCACACCCACACCTACATGCATGATGATAATCACAAGTAAAGTTAGATTTAGTAGCTAAAAACACACACAAAAAACTTTTTTCTTTTTAATACAGACGTCTGTCTGGCTCTCTACTATCTGATAAAATATCCAAGCAACTCTTCCAGCAGCTAATGTCCTCTTTTTTTTTCTAATAGTCTGACAAAGGGTAATGACCATCATTGTCATACATATCTCAGTAACACACATTAAGATATTCTAACATTGACATAAAAAAAAAATGCTTAATGTAGCCATACCAATTTTATGGTAAAGTTCAGGCAGCTGCACTTCCACTTTTTCCCTCTGGAAGAAATGATACTCAGCCTGCTCACACACTGGAGGGATCAGGTTAAACTGCCTTGCCACAGAATATGCCTCCTATAGAGAAGGAGGATCAGGAATACAAATGAAGGGAGAAATTTCAATGAGATGATGTACAAACATTTTGATTTGAGACATGCTCATTATAATGTATGACGAGTATGTCACATTAAATGAAGCTAGTCCTCTTGGATACAGCTACATACATCATCCTCGGCTAAGTGGAGGAGGGAGTGAAGAAGGTGTCACAGTTATTTATAATGATAATGTAACCTTTGTAAAAAAAAAAAAAACAACAACGTAAGTTCGTAAAAAAATTAATTTGATGCATTTGAAGTTCTCTATGCTAACATAACAAACATAACCTTAATTAATAAGTCTCAGTCGATTCAACAAATTCTTATTTACAGACCCATCATCTAAATAAAATTAAGGAACGTGTGAAGGTCACTAATTAGTTTAATGATAATTAAACTTCCTTCTGCTTAATTCTGATGAGATCGAAGTACCTGTAGTAGGAACGCATGCAACTAGAAGTAAGTTTGCTGATCACACAGTAACTCTGGAAGCCCTTTCTGTTTCATAATGTACAGCAGTAACAGACCTTGGTGAAATGATTCATTTGAAGCTCATGTACAGTAGATAATATTACTAGGATTGCATTCTTTCATTTTAAAATTATTGCTATGGTAAGGAATATATTGTCACTGCATGTGGTAGGAAAAATTTATTCCTACGTTTTCATGGAATAGCCTTCCAATTAATGTTCGGGACTCAGACACTCAGTGTTCAAGTGTAGACTGAAAACCTATGTATTTAGCCAAACCTTTAGTGAATAGTTTTGCAATACGTGAAGGAGCAGATCTGGGGGTCTCATGGATGTATTATGGTGAACTGGTATATTTGGATATTGTCTTCCCCACTCTAATTGATCACCCAGGCTTGACAGTGGTATGACTTTTGAATGGTTGCTTTACTCTCTGTAAAGTCTGTGTTTTAGCTCCCTTTTAGTTATGCTATCAAACACCTATAAGCTATACTGAACTTACAGCCTCCGATTAAATTATTTCCAGAATTTATTTATTTATTTATTTTGTAAAGCATCTTTGCGCCAATGACCATTGTTAAAAGTGCTATATAAATAAAATTTAACTAAATTAAATTGAATAAGTATCTTTTTACAGTAGCAGACAAAGTGTATCAAAGATTATCACAAGCAACAACAACAATCAAATAGTGTATGCACCGTAAGATATTAAAAGTAAAAAAATCAAAATGTTTTGGGTGACACATAATTAAATTATTTTAAACATCTAAGGTTCAACTCAAATCAAAGTTTCACTGACCATTATCTCCATGGCGGTCCAGCGTGATGTACCCCAGTACATGGCCATTCCCTGGTTTATAACGTGAGTCATTGCCCTCACGATCTCTGGGAAAAAAGAAAGCAAGAAAATATCATGTCCTACACTTATGTTCCTCATTCTCCGTATTCCCGAGAACTGATTCAGAAATGTATTCAATCACACAAGAAGTTTCTTTTTTTCAATAACTGAGATTTACATTTATATTGCTAAAGATTTTGTAATTAACTGACTTATTCAGTTGTAATATTCATTCATTTAAACAGGAGTTTTGCTGAATTTTGGGAATCTTCGTAAGTCAGTATTCGTGAAAAATTAAGTAACATCAAAATTATATGATTAAGGCTTTGCATAATATGGCTTATTTCCCCGTGAACCTGTTCTCTTTATCAGAAAGGTCAAAACTGTAGGCGAAACAACTTCGCACTCATAAGCCTGTTCACTGCACTTAATAAGCACACTTCATCAGAAGTGTACTTTAATTCACTTGACTAGTTCTGAATCAGGATCTTGTAAAATGGGATTTAACTGTATAAAACCAGGACCTTTAATATACTATAGTTATAGTAATCTACAGGTACTGGTTTTTACAGTTAAATTCCATTTTACAATATAGTTATATGGTGATAATGTGAATGATTATGTAATTTAACAAAATGGCTCAAATGCAACAGGGTTTTCAATCAATTTCAAGTTAATATTAAACAAAATGTTATATGTTTTTTTAGCAAACTGTCCCTAGCCAATAACTGTTTTAACATTACCAATAGCTACCAATAACATTTCTTTATTATGGACTCTAGATGGCATCAGCTTCCTGAATCTAAGCTACCCCGGGCAGTCAGAAGTCCTGGGACATTAAGCACACACAGAAAACTTGACAGACTTATAGGCTGATGGCCTTAACGCTATAAAATTCAGAAAACAAATATACTAATTTATATTGATAGCCAGGTTGCATGTCACAAAGTATTAAACATTCTTGTGTAACTAAACATTCTTGTGTAACTATGTGAGGAGGACAAATCCACACTGAATACAACTACTTGCTGATAATGGTGCCAGTGAGATTTAGCTCTTGCTTTATCTCCACTTAAAGAGAATGATGCAGCAGTGCTTTTGTCTTTTAAATTTCTAGCTAGGGGTGGACACTAACCTCTTCCATGGCATTCTGTGACATTACAAGTGCACTGGACATTCTACAGAGACATGCTTTCATTTCATCTTCTGTAAGCACTTGGATCTCAATGCATCCAAAACACTCACTGTAAATTTTACAGTAAAAATCTGTCAAAACCATGACCGTAAAAAAAAAAACTATGAATAGGTTTAATACAGTTTATTTTTTTTTAATAAAACACCCTAAATACCCTATATGTACTAAAAACAACTGTATTAATTCATTAAATTGAACCTGGCTATCAATTTAAATTAGTATATTTGTTTTCTGAATTTTATATCATTACCCTATATATATATATATATATAGGGTATTATATTATGTATATATTTAGGATCAGAGTCAGGTGTTTGCCAGTTATACCAAGCAGGTGCTAATGACAATTAGGTGGTATGTTAAATTAAAGTCATTAACAGAAACAGAAACAGCTGTGTAGGAGACGTAAGTCTGGGTGAGGAACAGCTAACCTCTGCTACTAAGGTTAGATTGTGGAAGACTGTTTCATATCACTCTTTGTACACCATGGCAAGACTGAGTGCAGCAACAAGATGCAAGGCAGTTATGTTATATCAGCAAAACCTCTCCGAGGCTATGATTTCAAAGCAGACTGGGGTTTCAAGATGTACTGTTCAAGCTATTTGGAAAAAGCACAAGATCCGTAGATGCAGGAAACTTAATGCAGAAGATGAAAGACACATCAGGCTTCCTTTCCTTCGACATCAGAAGATGTCCAGCAGTGTCATCAGCAAATAACTGGTGAAAACCAGTGGGACTCATGTATACCCACTTACTGCCTGGAGACGTCTGGTCAGAAGTGGTCTTCATGAAAAGCCATAACTCTGATGAGTAAACAAGGCTAAGTGAATCAACTATGTATTAAATAGGAACTGGGGTGCAGAAAAATGACAGCATTTTTCTGGACTGGTGAGTCAAAATTTTAAATATTTGGCTGTAGCAGGAGGCAGGTTGTTTACTGAAGGACTGGAGAGCGGTACAATAATGAGTGTCTGCAGGAAACAGTGAAGTATGGTGAAAGTTCTTTGCAAGTTTGGGGCTGGATTTCTGCAAACGGAGTTTGAGATTTGGTCAGAATTGATGGTTTGCTCAGTGCTGAGAAATACAGGCCGATCCTTACACATGATGCAATACCATTAGGGAAGAAACTTATTAATTTACAGTAACATTTAATAAAAAAAATGAACTAAGCACAAATGTTAATGTACTGTTAGAATATGGTAAAATAATCAAATTTCTTTTTATAAATGCATAATTACTGTAGAGCAAACACAGAAAAGCTATAATACAAAAAGCAAGACAATCTGATTGCAGCATGATTGTCTATTATTTTATTTTATTTTATTTTTTTACATTTGTTACATTTTAGAAATTGAAATTATTATTTAAATGTTATCTTTTTTGTATAACATTTGTATTGTGTTTTCCAAAATGATCATATAATTCAATTCAATGAACTCTACCTCAACAGGGAACATCATTTGAATAATAACAGTAGCAGGAATATAATGCCAACTGTTTTATAGCCTTCACTTTCCTGTTTATGTTCACTGTACAAAATGAAATGTGCTTGACATAGCTAAGTGCAAGACAGCATATTGTTAATAGTGTGGCCAGATGAATGATACAAATAAGTTAGGTACATAAAAATTAGGATGTTGATATTTTGCTAGGATGTCTCAGCTTATTTATTGGAAGTCAAAACAAAATGTAATGTAATTATTAGGATCAGATTCTCAAGCTTCAATTTAATTTGAGAGTACACATAAAACGAGTGGTGATGGAATTGCATTCTTTTTCTTCTCCCGTTGGACAATTAGCTATTAGTTCTTAAATTTTTAGATCATACTATGTATTAAGAAATTTCAAATGATAAAATGTATCTTTTAAAGTCTACATTAAAAAGTCATTTGGTAATGTTAAGGTCTCAGTGCCATTTTAAATGTAACCCTAATACATTGTTTTTCAATGGAAATGTAATTTTTCTCCAAAAATAAACACCCGTGTTCGACTAGGGGAGCTCTGCCTTGTGAGCAAGTTCAGTTTTTGCAAGTTCATGGCATATGGCTGAGTCACAGGATATAGGCGGAGTGCAAGCATTATACCTACGCAACTTTTACAGCTTGTTTCTGTTGTGCTCTCAACGAGTCGGCAACTTGTGTTAGAGAGCGTAAATGTGCATTTAAAAGAGCACATAATGGAAAGTCATTCAGGAACTGACTGTAAAAAGTTTGAAATTATGTTTGAAATTATCATTTATTGCTTTGTCTGAGCATAAAATGCTCCAAGAATGGGAGAGATAATTATGTTCCCTCCAGTAGAAGCTGATGTGCTATAAACTTCATCCGCAGCAGTGGCCAAGTGGGACGCGTTAATGGTGCATCATGTACAGTGCTATAAAAAATTATTTGTGTGACTTTTTTTTTTTTGCATATTTGTCACTCATAAATGATTTAGAATTTTATTATTACACAAATACAGTATAACCTGAGCAAATATAAAGGGCAGGATTAAAAAATATATATTAATATTTTTCTTGGGACTTTTCTTGTTTTTTATTTTTGCCTAATTTAATTAATTCCCACACGTCATTAGGGCACTCCTACATCAAGGCTACAACTACCAACGAGGGAGGATGAAGACTATCATGTGTTTTGCTATCCGCTTCTTCCTATTGCCTAAGCTCATAGCCGAACTTTATTGATTAGACCTGCAATTAATGGGAGAGTGCTAAGTGCCTCCCATCCTTCTCCTCTGAGAGAGCTTGGCCAATCGGCTTTCTCTAGGTTACAGCATCACCTGGAAATCCAGGTGAAAGAGTGAGCTTGTTACTGCTCTGCCACTCTGGGGCACCAAAATATAATTTTTAAATGATAATTTCATTTATTAAGGGTATTTTGTGGAGGAATTTTGGCCCACTTTGGAAATTTGTTTTAATTCAACCACATTGGGGGTTTTTGAGCCTGAAAAGCCTGTTAAAGGTCATGCCACAGTATCTCACACCAGTATCTTTGGCCACTCCAAAACTTTAATATATATATTTAAACCATTCAGTGATGGACTTGCTAGTGTGTTTGGGATCATAGTCCTATTGCAGGACCCAACTGTACTTGAGACTGAGACAAATGTGAGACGAGCGTTTGTGTTCTTTTCGCCTTGGACCTCTCCCATGGATATAATTTTTACTCTTTCCTATTGTTGGATCATGAATACTGACCCTGACTAAGGCAAGTGAAGCCTGCAGTTACTTAATTGAATTAAAATAAATGACTTCTTATCTGTTCTTGAATTACTTTAGATAGTGGTATGATTTGTTGCTTTTGAGATCTTTTACAGTGCTTCACTTTGTCAGACAACTTCTATTTAAGTGATTTCTTGATTCAACAGATATGGCAATAAATAGGCCTGGGTGTGGCAAATGAAATTTAACTGCTTACCAAAAAATTTGGTGTTAATCACAGTCTATTCATGATTTAGCAAGGGGAGGGGTATTTTTTCACATAGTGCCAGGTAGTTTTGGGCAGCTTTTTTCCTGTAATAAATGAAATCATCATTTAAAAACTGCATTTGGTATCTACGCGGGATCTACTTATCTTTGTGAAATCACAATCATTTAAGTGTGACAAAAAACAGGACTGTACATTAGTTTTACCATTAATACTGTTAATACAGAAGGATATTCTCAGGAGTGGTTTGCAGCCACATGCTGAGCCAACATAGAGACATAAAATTTGATGCCTCTATGTCATAAGGAACACATAAACCAAAACTATTTGTAGTTCTGTCAATCAATACTATTAAAACAGGAACAGACTTAACAGACCCAAGGGTAAAGTTTGCAAAGATGTTCAATTATAAATGTTCTGATAATGAGGCTCTGACAATTAACAAATGTTGTTTGGTTGGAATTTTTCAGTGAAATGAAATGGAATTCAAGTAACTCTTAGCACTTGAAGCACTTGAAACACCCCACAATTTTATGTTAATTCTACAGTGATAAAAAATCTCTCACTCATTCTCTGTATGACTTATCCTGTTTAGGGTCACAGAAAGCCTGGAGCCTATCCCAGAGGACCTGGGCAGGGTACACCCTGGATGGAGTGCCAATTCATCGCGGGGCACACACGCCTACACACACTCACTCACACACTATACAGTAGGTAGATTGGAAATGCCAGTTAGCCTAATGCAAGTCTTTGGGCTGTGTAAAGTTACAGTGCTAACCACTATACTGTATCACCGCGCCACCAGGAAAAAGCTGTTGGTTTCAATGTTAAAAATGTAACATGTAATGTTGCTTCTATTCGTACTGTATTTTAAATGAAATTATAATGGGAACCACAGATCCCTGTATTTATTGTGGAAACAACATAATTTTTAAAAGAAGGAAAACCGTTTTAAACTGTTAATTTAAAGGACGTTCTATAAAGTTGTTTACATTTCTACTTTATTTTCTATGGAATTATTCTGGCAACCACCACTGCTGGTTTTTTTTACAGTTAAACAATGGGAATTCTTTTTCATGGAAGAACTTTAAACTGAAGAAAACTGAACTGGATGTCAGACAGGAATATACTGAGTGTAATGCCAATACAACACTAGTCCACAGCAAGGCAACATGCACACATGAATTCATACACCTCTTCACATGTAGGGACAATTTGGAGTAGTCACATTACGTGCCAGAATGTAAGAAAAGAATGAAAGAAAGAGGATGTGAAACTCCAGACACATACAGTAGGACAAGTATTCATAGTGCACCATTACACATGAATGGTCTCAGGATGTTTTACAGTTGGCATGACAAAGGGCTGATGGTAGCGCTCACTAGCATACATTTCAAAAATGACACTTCTCACCAGGAAAAACATCAGGGGCAGACAGGGATTGGACTGCTGAGGACTGGGGTAAAGTTGCTTTCTTTTGCTTCTCAGCCTAGAGAGCATTTTTACTTAAAAAAAAAAAAAAAAAAAGCAACATCTCCCAACCATCCAAGAACTATTTTGGTAATAAACAATGCCCTTTTCCAGCAAGATGAACCACTTTGTCATTAGGCAAAAGTGATAACTAAGTGGCTTGTAGAACAAAACATGTCCAGGAAACTCTATAGACCTTTAATCCCATTGAGAACTTGTGGTCAGTCCTCAAGAGGTGGGTGGACAAACAAAAACCCACAAATTCTGACAAACTTCAAGCACTACAAATTATAGGCTGATCTTTTTGTCAGATGTTACTATGGTATACTGAAGTATAATTACATACAATTATACTTCAATATACCATAGTAACATCTGACAAAAAGATCTAAAAACACTGAAGCAGCAAATTTTGAATATATTTGTCATTCAAGTTCATATTTGAGTCCTTCTCAGAATTTTTGGCCATGGCTGTACCCAGACATGATTTATAAAATGTCAAAACTCTTTAGCCAGTGCACTATGTGCCATAATAAAAGAGTTCAACTGTGTTCAACCTCTAGATTTTCTTTTGGTGTGGAATTCTGTAGGAACATTCTACATGCTGTATCAGTGCATCTGGTAACTTGGTTGTTAAATTACAACAAATCATTTGTGTCCACTATAAATCTTACAGACATTAGACAACTGCATTCAGTACTTGACAATGTAAACAAATGCAACACCATTAGGCTAGTAATTGCAAAGTAATGGTATGCTATCTATCATGATTGTCTAGAAAGTAAGGGGGGGGGGGGCTTCTGTCTTTAAACAGAACAGTTAACATTTTAAATAGAAGATCTGAAATAGTTTTGCTAAAAATAATAACCAAATTGAAAAAGTTGCTCTAATGCAACCTAAAAACCTAAAAACAAGTGTAAGGTTTGCACTCTTAGTGCTGCTTTAAAGCAGTGTAGCACACTATATGACAAAATCCCCATATGAATAGAAATCCATCTCAGCCCCGTGCCTGTGTTGTTTTATTTTGCTGCATTGGTCACGCTCAAGGCATTTTTCTTTGACTGTTACTCAACCATGTGCTTTGTTGACTTTGCGATCCATTTTTCCACTGCAGTCCACAGGGGAATGACTTCAGTGCATGGTTTTTAATTTCTCTCTGCAACACAGCAAGACTGTATTTGAGAAAAGGATTTAATTATCAATTTAATCCTCAACAAGCGTGTGCACTTGGGCGAGAGAAGGTGATGGAAAATGAGCGAGGAGAAAATAGCAGGCTTTGTTTAAGAGGCATGCTGAAGCTGGAGCAGCACATAATGGAAATGAGAGTCTTCTCCCACTCATTCATTAGCAAAAGGGGTGTGTGTGTATGTGTGGGAGAGAACAGTAGGAGGAAGTAACGAGATGACGTCTGCTGAGCACAATGCATCAGCACATAGAGAGATGGAAAGAGAGCAGAAGTGGGAGAATGGAAGAATTGAAATATGCTGGTGGTGTTTTACATATCCGGCCACAGAGTATGTAGGTATTACTTTTTATCAAACCCTCACAAAAATGTCCTGTGGGGTTCTGCATGTGCATTCAGCCATGTTTCCCTGCTGCAAATTTCAGAGTGCTTGCATGTCATTTCATTCCCGAGTTTACTTTAGTGAGGAACTACACACACACACACACACACACACACACACACACACACACACACACACAGAGCGAACAAAGACTGATGCAGCACCTATTACTACTACTATTCAAATGGAATAAAAACACACACAATCAGAAACCTGTAGAGTCACAAGGCTGCTGTAATCTGAACTGGCACTGCGGCAACAGGCACTGCAGCGTTCTTTCGCACCTTGATCCAGGCAGCAGCAGGAACAATAAGTAAAAATGTCTGGATTTTCTAAATAGCTTGAGAAATACTGAGAGACGTAACATGAGTCTGCAGTTCACCACAATATTACGTTGTAAATAAAAGGAAAGTGACAAGGCAATCTGAATGTAGTAAGAGATTTCCAATCCACCCTCACACATGAATCATAGCACTGCTGGTCTGTGTGTGTGTGTGTGTGTGTGTGTGTGTGTTTACTCTTATATTGCAAAATTATATTTGTTAACAAGATACTGATGCCACTTTAAGTTGTTAAATATTATTTAACACATACCGTAACAGTGTTGTAAATGCAACTAACTGGATGAACTGAACCGTTTGTCTAAATACATTCAAGTAATTCATTCTCCTGGCACTTTATAATAGATGTTTATGCAAGCAGAGCACCCATGAGAATTCCTTGTCACTCCAAGATGTTGATACAGTAAATACAGCTTTTAAATGGCTTACCAACATCTATTATAAAGTGCCTATATTGTAGTGTTATACTATCTATAAACATCTATTATAAAGTGCCATTCCAGTGAATTTTATTTATGAAGTTCATATGCCAGGAGAATGAATTACTTCAATCAAGAATGAATTAGTTAAATCAAGTAATTTCTATGAAATTCTACAGTTTTGCTTTATATCATATTTATTTAATGCTTAGGAACATTATGTACAGTATGCTCACTGTAAGTACTCTTTAAATAAGGTGTTAACAAGACATTACAGTTTATTACTTATGATACAATCTATAATTTACAGCTTGATGTTTCATATGAATTTAAGATAAAATCTGCTAAAATCCCCAATTAACATTTATTGAAGATGACCTGTCTTGTGGGTGACAATTCTTTCACCTGAAAGAAATTTCCTTATGACCAAAGTCAAAGAACAAGCGGCTAATATTTGTATTTCAGAGCTGCAATGCAGAGACTGCAGTCCCCCTGTGAGTGTGTATGAGTGTGTGCATGAAATGACCTGTCACTGTGTAATAATGTGTGTAGGAGGCAAGGGGGAGATAAAGTATTGCTGAAAGGGTTGTGTGCATGTGCATGTGTGTATGTGTGTGTGGGTGATATTGGTCTAAAGAAAGGAAACTATAGAGGCTTCCCAATCATTACACCATGACACGATCTTTCCTGAGTATGGTCTTGTTTTTTTTTTTTTTTTTTGGTATTTTTTTTATACCCTGCTGACTTGAAGCAGTAGTGTTCACGGTGGATTCATTACTGAAAATGCAATTTATGAATTATTTTTGTCTCTAGTGTGTGAAAATAGGATTGATGCAGGTCAACTCTCAGCACGTGATAAAATTTATTCCACACCTGTGTCATTACAACTTTGAAGTTCCAAAAATTGCTCTGAATCAGTGTCAAGATCTTCAGTATGCTATCTGTATTTTTTTTTGTTCTCAATCTCATTTTATATGAAATATTAAGTAATCTTTATGCCTGTTTGATTCAATAATTATTATTATTTTTTTTTTGCCATTTTATTGCCATTTCATCAGTAGGAGAAATGGTCTGACAAAATGTTACACTGCTTGAAGAAAATGGTATACTTATATATGAATATTAAATAATAAGGAATGAAAAAGTAATGCATTTATAAAACATTAGCAAATGTTATCACATGTTTGTATATTCTGTTATGAAATGCAGTTCTCTCTCTCTCTCTCTCTCTCTCTCTCTCTCGCTCTTTCACACACAACAATTGGACAACAATTAGGCCATCACAAAGCTTTAGACTTTAAGAGAACTATTAAATTAACATTGAAATCAGTAAAATAATAAATTAACATTATGTTTTTATTTCCAACTGCAATTCCAGAATGTGTGTTCAGTTTGGTTGAATGATAATATTATTTACTAATGTGAAATGTTGCAACCACTGAATAAATTGGACCAAAGTGTGATTTTATTAGGTTTTTTGCCTCCAAAATGTTATTGATAGCGAATATATAAACTTATTATGAGAAAACCCGAGGCTAGAAAGAAAAAGCTGAAAAATTCTGCTATTTTCTTCTATCTTTACTAGAACTTACAGGATTATTGTCATTTATTCATGAATATGCACAAGAAGAGTAAGAACATTTATACACATCATGCATAAACACTTTTGTATAAACTGGAAATGTTTGTGAGACATGCTGATGAAAATCATCATTTCACTAGATGTTTTTTTAAGAAGTAGGAATGTAACAGTCTAATTCTCTGATAATCTGCCAAATACATAATAAATGTTCTAATCAGTGTTCTAGTAATAAAAATTCTCTGTTATTTTTTCTCTGCCAATTTGAAAATATGTAGAGATAGACACAGTGACAAGAAGAAGAGTTACAGAAAAAGAGAAATAGCAAAAGAGTGATTTGGTGAGGGGAAAAGAAACAAATGTTTTGTGTAATTCAGAATACTTTATTAGAAATTCAGTATACAGTATATACTATATAGAAAGTCTACACACCCCTGTTAAAACAAACAAAAATTAAACTAAGATGAACCCTGCCAGATCTTTTCCACCTGTATGGTTATATAGCAGCCAAAATGTTCAAGTAAATAGAAACTATTCAGAGAAAAACAATAATAAAAATGATAAAACGTACAATAAGCTAGTGTGCCACACTATTATGGGCTGCTGAAAACAAGAACTTTTACGCACAACCAATGTAGAGCTATAATTCTAAAAAAAAAAATAATAATAATCCTTCTCACTGTAACCAGGATGTTTATCAGTCAAACCACACAGTGAAGCATGGTGGTGGAAGCACTGTATGATGCATAGCTCCAATTAGCAATCTATTTTGGCACAAATCTGCAGGCCTTTATAAGACAAATGAAGATAAAGAAAAAGGTCTGCCTTCTAGATAATGACCCAAAGCACAAATCCAGGTCTACAAAAGATATGGCTTCAGAAGATGATCAAAATGTAAGAAATGCACAATCAGAGCATTGATATAAATTCTATCAAAATTTTACCATGCATGAAACTTTCCCTCACAATTTGATAGAGCTGGAACATTTTTGCAAGTAAGAGTGGAATACAATTGCCCAATCGACATATGTTTTTAATCTCCTCCAGGTAAGCCTTCTCAACATTATCAGAGATCAGTCTCACCACAACAGCGTTGTCAGCAAACTTGTACGTACTGTTTGAAGTGGCTATGCAGCCAGTGACTATGCAGCTCTACATAGGTGTACCGTTGGTATAGAAGGGGCCTCAAGATACAGCCTTGGAGGGCTCCAGTGCTGAGTTTGAGGGACGGTGAGACATGTCTGTCCATCTGTACTGTTCACCATCTGTACTGTGTGTGTTACCTCCCATATCCTCTTAGGGTAGGGGGATAAATTTGTAGGGGATAATAGAGTTAAATGATGACCTGTACTTAAGAACCTGTGCTTTTTTTCCTTCCTGATGTTCAGATGTCACAGGACTGTCTGTACATAGTGTGTGATGGTGTCCTTAGTTATACAATGTGGACAGTATGCAAACTTTAGTGGGTCCTATAGTGGGGATTACTGATTATGTCATGGAGAGTTTGAATATAACTGCAGTGCTACATGTTTATTACCTTTATTTAATCTCCTTAAAGCTGTAGTTAATGATAGTGTTCAATATAATATCTGTAAGCATTAAAACATTATATTCAGTGTTAGTTATTATAATGTTTTCTAATATCCATAACCATAAGAAGGTGGGAGTGCAGCACTTTTTCTTGTCACATATTTTTATTACTACAAGCCCTGATATGTTTTCCTTGGAGAAAAACAGCTCTCTGCACTATGCATCCTTATGTCTGACTGAGGATTTTACACTTGCATCAATGCAACACATAGCCTTAGTAAGAGTAAGGGGTACAGTCCCTTGATGCGACACCCCCACTTCCTGTGGTTATGGTTAGTCTTCTCTATAATATTCTTTCTTTATTTTCAGCTCGGTTCCACTCTGTTCAGAGTTGAAATGCCTTTTTAAAAAAAAATCAGATTAGGTCATCTACCTGTTCTGATAAAACTACATGGTCAACTACATGGTTAATTTTAGTGCTTTTGAGGATTTGACTGCTCTGTGACTCTGCTTTTTCTCCTCACTAATCAGAGACAGGCTTGTCAGAAAGTAAGAGGATACACTAACACTGACAGACTGAGCATTTGTGCTCTCCAAGGGATTAGAATGATCTAACTTTGTTTTTATCCTGCCAGAGAATATGTCGTGTCAAACGCTTCTCAATTTTATGAGCATGTTATTTCTGTAAATGTGTGGCGATCTGGAAAAACCCTTCACATGGTGAATTTTTGCTATTTTGCAAATATCTTCCTTCTCAGACTACTGTACATATAAGACCTGTGTCATAAAATGTACTCATAACAACAACAGATGTGAGACAAGGACACTATAGGAGACTCCAGACTAGTGTTTACAGTATTATACTACTCATTAAGAAACTAATATAGAACACCTGTGACACAAGACTGTAAAATTGAGACTACAAACAGTAAGACATATGGCCAGGCTCTACAACACTGAGGCTTTGTTACTGAGCTTTGGGACTGGGTGGGGCCTTGAAGACGAGTTTGGAAAATACATGAATACAAGACTGGAACCAGAAATTGGCATGGGAACGAAACTGAAACATGGCATGAGGGTGGAACTGGGGCTTAACATGGAGACGGAATTGGAACTTGGCACAGTTTGAAGTCCTCAAACCCGGTGGTGGAGCGAATACAGTGTCTTCATATCTGGATGGTGGAGCAAACACTTTGTCCTCGCATCTTGGTGGTAGAGCAAACACAATGTCTTTGAATCTGGACAGTGGAGCAAACAGTGTTCTCAAACATGGATGTTGGAGCAAACAGAATTCCTGGAGACCCCTCCAGGGGTTATCCCTGACAGCCAGTTGTAGCTATCCATTTAACATTTACCAACACTTGAGCCTTGTCTTTTTATAATCCTGATCATATACTTCACCACCCTTGGGCACAGTGGAAGAGTTTAACACGTGAGAAGCATTTCTGAGTCATGCCCAAGTTCTAAATGAACCATGACAATATCTTGCAGGAAAAGATTAAACAACTCCCAGGGCATTTACTGTAAATGCTCAGCTTCCACCAATGATGCACAAAGTAACTGCACCAATATTCTCGAATGCTCCAACATCTTCAACCATGCTCATTTCCGTTTTTGGGCAGGAAAATGTCAGCGAACGGGAGAATCACTTCATCATTGTGATCACTGGAAATGTTTTAAAGGGGGCTGCAGTTGTTTGGAACCAGAATGCCTCATTTGATTGTTTTGTAGAAATCTTTGATATTTTTGATATCTTTGACAGATATTTGACCAGTGGCTAAGAATCTGCTTTTGCAGCAGGGAAAACATAGCATTGCTGAATATGCTCTTAATTTTTGCACCTTTCAGCAAGAAGCAAGTACAACTAGCCCGCAGTAAAGGAAGACTTTCATGGAGGACTCGCTTGAAAAATACTGACTGAACGCGAGTGAAGAGATAATACATCCCTAAATGAATTTATTGATATGACGAGCCATCTTGATGGATTGATGTTGAGAAAGCCGGTATCAGTGACACAGCAACGTCTTAAACATTCAGAACCTGTGCAACTTGGAAGGGTCAAAATTGCTGAGGACAAACAACAGGGATGCTGAAGGGAACATGTCTTCACCAGTGTTGCCCTGTGAGAAACCAATGGGCATAAACCCACATTTGAATGAACAGCACCCTCTGGTCAACGCATCTTAATAACAGAAAAAAAGATGATTCCTTTCTCAAGGCCTCCCTAAGAGTTCAGAAAAAGTGTTTTTTTGTCCGATCAATGCTCTTCTGTAGAACACCAAATTCCACTAATTCTGCTACAGTGCCCGCTACAGATTGAAGCCTTGGATGGAGGATCCACTGGAGGAGGATCAGTCACTCATTCGCACTGAACAAATTTAGCTAAGGATTGGAGCACTACATTATGAGGATATCTCATTCCTAGGCTTCCCATGGATGAAACAAACATGATTCACCGATCTTCCGAAAGTACAGATTTGCCAACACTAACAGCTGTTCTCTCTATATTCAACTTTTTTAAGGAAGTATTCAGCAAGTTGAAAGCAAGTGCTTGCTCACCAACCACATGACTATACTATTGAACTTCAGGAAGGCGCTATTCCCCCTGACAGCCAAATATAACCCCTTTTACGAAAGGAAACAAAAGCTATTGAGAAATACATTTCTGAATCGCTTTGGCAAGGGTACATCCACTGTTCCATATCCTCAGATTCTGATGCCCCACAGAATACCCTTAGCACCTGCAGTTATTGAATGTTTCATAAATGATATTCTGAGAGAAATATTAAGAAAATTTGTGATTCCCATATCCACAAAATCCTAATATACTCCCTTGACCTAAGGACTCACATTGGTCATGTCAAGAGCATTTTAAACTACCTACAGTATGGGACAACCAGCTACATACTAAAGTGTCACTAAAGTTTCTTTCCAGGCAAAGATAGCAGCTGTTATAAACTGTCCCACACTGAAATCGATCAAAAAGCTAAACTCTTCCTTGGGCTTTGAAAATTTTTGGTGAACGTTTTGGAGGAACTTCATCTCCAATCATCTTTTAAATAGAACATCCAAACGATTGAGGGGGAATCCTATAGCACAGCAGGCATTCACTAAGCTGAAAGAAGCGTTTATCACAGCACTGATCCCCATCTGACCAGGCCCACATCTTAGAGGGAGGCCTAGAAGGATCATCGCTCCTGAAGGTAGGTGTTTGGGGAGTTTTGCTCAGATCCAGGCCCGCAGTGGTGTCATATTCATATTATTGTTTTTCGAATTGCGTATAAAGACAGTATGTGCAGCTATAGACAGGCTCTAAAAACTGCTAGGACCGAGCATCTTAG
>JAQQZS010000018.1:10834995-10857794 GCA_030068045.1 Platyallabes tihoni | reverse complement strand
GAAGCTGCTTTGAGACAATGACCATTGTTAAAAGCGCTATATAAATAAAATTGAATTGAATTGAATTGAATATTCAACTAATGTGACTCATACAAATATCTTAGATATGGGCTACATCTCCCAACACACACATTCAAGGTCACTGAAATTTTAATGCAACATACTGTAGCCATTTCAATATAAATAGAATTTAAAACTGAGACTCAGTGTTTAAAAGAAACACTCCTGTGAGTAACATCCAGTAAGTTACTGAGCTTTGATTTCATTAATGCTATTTAGTGTCTGACAAACACGTATGCATATATGAGCTTTTCACTGCATATCGTACTGTGTATGACTGTGTATGTGACAAATAAAATTTTTATTTTAATTTGATGTGTGAGAAGTTCCCAGTTTATTATCAGCATATACTGTACAGCAATTAAGCATTTGACCAGGTGCTCTGTCATAGAGGGACCTGGAGACAGATGGACAATGTTAGACACATGGTTTCCACCAGACAAGACCTATTTGTATGCATATTCGTCTGGATACGGGCTATAGGAAGTGTTGCGTCGACATACAGCCATGGGAAAGTTCACATCATAGCATAAAACCTTACAGTTATATTATGCAGCAAGAGAACAGTCAATTCTTAATGTTGATGTGCCCAGAAAAAATGGGCAAATGTAGGATCTGACTGGGTATGGGGCTGGGTATGGAACCCATGCTGATCCTTGTCCACAATGGAAAGTGCCTACAATAGTCATCAGAACTGGACTATGGATCTGTGGAAGAATGTGGTTTGGTCTGATGAATCACATTTGAACGTCACATACAGTACAGTAGTGCATCACTGTACCTAGGGAAGAGAAACATCAGGATGCACTGTGGGAAGAAGGCATATACAATGTGATGCTATGGGCAATGCTCTGCTGGAAGACCTTTGGTCCTGGCATTCATGTGAATGTTATTTTGACATGTACCATCTACCTAAACATTGTTGTAGTCTACGTACATCCTTCAGGTCAACAGTATTACCTAACGGCAGTATTCTCTTGCAGCGGAATAATACACATAGCCAAAATTGTTCAGCAATTGTTTTGGTTGGACCATAACAAATAATTCAAATTGTTGGCATCCTTATTCTCCAGGTCTCAATCTGATCAAGCCTCTGTGAGATGTGCTGGACCAAGCCTTTTCCATGAAGGCTCCACATAGTGACTTACAGGACTTTAATGATTTTCTGCCAAAGTTTTGGTGCTATATACCACAGAACACCTTCAGAGGTATATATCACACCATATTACTGCTCTAACCCGAACCCTAGATTACATCTCATCATTAACTTTTGCTAAACCACTATTTACACAATGTGTTTCCAACAACACAAGATAACCCCAAAACATTTTTTACAACATGAGATGATGGAGGCTAGAAGCCTTGAAGTAATTTAATTCAGTGCAGCATGAACTTGGACTTGGTATACATCTTGTGGAGCTGACATTTTCATGGATTTTAGAATCGATATGACAAGACTGCAGAGAAAACAATCAAGCACAAAAGCTTTGTTCCGTCTGTAACTCAGCAGAACTTTCTTTCACACACGAAACTTCCTGTATCTCCCAAGCCTCATGGAATTTGTTTCGCTAAAAGTACACCTAAGGCTTTAGACATTGAAACAGACATTTATAATGTGTGGCTTTATAAATTCCCAGTAAAATGTGTCAGTGTGCTGATAAGGACACTACTTTGGATGTGGACATAAAAAAAAAAACTCTTGTGCACTGTTGGGACTGATTTTAAGAGAATCATGTTTAGACCTTGAGTGGTGGAATTTGGGAAAGATCTTGCTTGGCAGATGTGTGTGTCACTCATGTGTGTGAGCCTGGTAGGAGCAAGTAGTGAAATGTGAAGGTCAGAGTCCAGCCTCTCTCTCCCCTTTATCTCTCTCCCTCTCTCTCTTTCGCTACCTGCTGTCTCTTTGCTGTCTCTTTGTTTCAGTCGTTTCAGTCACACAAGTGACACACATAGTCATCCAGATGGATTCTCCTCACTCTCGCTGTATGAGGCTGAAATGAGCCACTGGTGAGAGACTGCAGTTATTTCAGTCATCCTGCAGCACCGTCGCTCTCTCTTTCTCTCCCTCACTCTCAATGCAACTCGCATCAGCCCAAAAATATACCGTCTATTCCCTGCAGGTTCTTATTTAACCCCGTCTGAGAGAGAGTGAGACGAGGATAGAGAGGGAAGAGGAAGGGGTGAGGGGCAGAGTCATGACTTTGCGAGTCAGACGGTAAATATAGGGCAGCGATTCTTCATGTTAACCAGTGAAGCCTAAATTCTCATATAACACACCAGAAAAATGTGATGGTATGCAGTGGTTAGCAGTGCTTATTCAAAACATTTGTTCCATGCTCAGTGTCAAATCTGGCCATGTATACAGTAGTTTCATTATCATCATCAGAATTTCGACCCATCAGTCCAGAATTTTTTTTTTACACGGGATTAGTGGCTTTCTTGCAATATCAACTGGTGTGTGGTTCAGAGGAGGACAGTCTGAACATGGTTTGCCACATTGCCGTGCATTTCTGTCTCTTTCACTGACTCTGCCCACAGCAATCAGACGACAGAGTCCAACTTGTGACCCTGATGCAGCCTGGGAGACCTTGGTTTCCATTGTTATTTGTTATCCATATGTGCCAGGGTAGGTGTATAATGACCAAATGGGTATGAATTACATAAATAACAAGAATTGATTTAAATGTAAATCTCTTTTAAATTTCTAAGAATTTCTGGATCACCTCATGAATCAATGTCAACACACCATAGAATAGAAAGCCTGAGATGACTGCTGCACTCATGCCACTGGCAGGAGTGATAGTAATCTTGAAGAACCTGAAGAAGGCCTAGCTGTTGGCTAAAGTGATGGCCTCATTACTTTGGCCAACAGCTAAAGTAATGAGGTGCACCAAAGCAGTAAGGTGCACCTTATCACTTTAGCTGTTGATGAAATGTACCTCCAGTGTCGAGACCAGATGATCTGGTGATCAAATCCATTTGATCAGCCATATGGTCCATTAAATTAGATTAAAATTTATTTGTATAGCACTTTTTAACATTGTTCGTTGTAACGCAGCTTTATAAAAAATAAACATTCTGGAGATAAATAAAAATTGATAATTTTTTTACTTTTGGATTATGAAGTAAGTAATTAAGTAAATAGAGACGAATCTTTTTTTTCCCCCTGATTACCATTACCAAAGAATTATAAAGTTCTCTCACCCAGTCTGTCTGCATAAAATCAGAAAACCCACTTAGAACATTGTATTAAAAGTATTCTACCTACATAATTTTATGCACATTAAATTAATTTTTCATTTGAGTTAAAAGTCAGATGACAGTTAGTTTTATTTCTTCTCAATATGTTAAAAGAAGTGTTTTAATTCCTAACACATCTTTATCACTTTGTCTGTCTGATGGGAAGTGATATATTTAGTATGAAAACATTTCTATATATATAACAAGTGACCTCGTTCTTCCATATGTTCAGAACTAAGCTGTAAATATCCTACAGAGTAAAATATAGAATTGCACAGGACTCATTTTTAACAAATGCATATATTGTGTACAATCTATTTGGAGCTTCTGTTCAAATGCTGGCTGAAATTTGAATAACCAGGAAACTGAAAAGGGACATATTGACCTGAATGTACTAACTGCTTCTTTAATGTGATTAGCATTATGCAAATTAGCATGATATAATGAATGGAATACTAGCTTGTCCTCCACTGGCCTTAATTAGTCACAGCATTGTTGATATGCTGTTGAAAGAGTTCCTTTAAACTAGATATAAAGCAATTCAATTTACTATGAACATTTTCACTTGGACACACACTTACCCTCCATAGGAGTGTTGTTATCAGGCCTGTTGGCAAAGACGACATCCACGTACTCTAACTGTAACCGCTGTAAAGACCCTCTCAAACCTGAAAAGCAAGAGAGGGTAAGGAAATGCAACTTTAGATAAATAAATAAATAAATTATCACCTGTACTGCAATTTACATTCAAGTACGAAGATAGAGGCATCTATATTAATTGAGAACATACAGGTTGACTAAACTTATTAGGTAGCTATTAGATAGACAGCTTTCTCTCTCTCTCTCTCTCTCTCTTTTTCTCTCTCTTTCTCTGTGTTTGAATGTGTGTGTGTGTGTGTGCGTGTGTGTATGCAAATGTGATGGTTGTCACCTCGGGGTGGTTTGTTCTAATTAATCCCTAGAATAAGCACCACTCTCACCCTGTCTCTTTTCTTTACGCTCTATAATCCCACACGACCCCAGCAAAAGTAATCTTAATGAACACATCTTCCAAGTGTGTATGTCTCCAGGAGTGTTCTGAATCTGCTGACTTCATTCATGTAGGTATTATTAGCATAGAGCTATTTCTGGCATTCGCAAGGGATAAACAAGAAATTTCCAACCTGCTAACGCTGTAATAATGGCTGAAAAAGTCAAACAAACCAATGCAAAATATTGCTTCTTTATTAAACTAATGTGTTTCATCTGGTTTAGCTAAACCTTTAACACTATATGGCTGAAACTATGTGCACACCACATCATAACAGCCATCTTCAAAATGTTGAAAATTGAAAGCAAGAAAATGCCTAGAATGTATTTATATGGGTTCTGCGCTCTGGACTTGTGAGGCCCAAAAAAAAACTAACTAAAACTGTACTCTTTTAGTCTGTACACAAAGATGGGTGCATGAATAAACATTTTTTTTTCTTAGTTTTTTTTCTTAGTTTGGTATGGTTAAATTAAATGCCCTGCACACAGCCCTGGCCTCACCTTTGGGATAAATTGAAATGCTGACTGAGGATGAATACAGTGCCTGATTTCACTCTTGCTCTTGTGACTGAGTGGGTAAGAACATTGGACCTAGACCAGAGCCTTGTGGAACACCAAATTTTACAGGGGTTAAAATGGAGAAATATCCATTTAACTGACAACACATACGACCAGAGCCTACTGTAAGAGATACAAGTCTGTTAAATGTTGCATAAAGGAATTTGTAACTTGAACTGCCTTTGTATAGATGTACATAATTAGATGTACATATTTAATTGTTAGGTCCTTTATTATCGCTGCTTGAGCATAGCAGTGTTAGGCACCCAATAAACCTAACACCCTTAAATAAAATGCAATAATTTTCCAGACCAATTGAATTCTTTAATAACGGAGCTAATATTATAAGAAATTTCACTCACTCATCATCTATACCACTTCATCCTGTATTCATAGTCGCGGGGGGCCAAACCATCGCAGGGCACACACATACACACATACACACACTATGGCTAATTTTGAAATGTCAATTAGCCTAATCTGCAGGTCTTTGGACTGTGGGAGAAAACCGGAAACCCACCAAGCATGGGGAGACATGCAAACTCCATGCACACAGAGACAGGAATCGACCCTGGCCTGGAATTGAAACCTGCACTACACAGTGACCCTGCACTACACCACCGTGCCACCTATAAACAATTTCATAATGTGCCAATATTACATAATAGATTTTACATAGAAGCATGTACTGTAGGTTGATAACTGTATGACTATATACACTGATCAACCATAACATTACAGTGCACAATATTATAATAATATTGTAGATTTTGGCAGTGGACCCTTTGGTTACTGTAAGTTATGGGGCCTCTTTGAATTATACTTTGTCCGGCACATCCCATGGGTGCTCAGTTGGACTTTTTTGTGCTGCATTGGCTTTTCATTGGCTTTTCTCCGGGATCCGACCATTCGGGTTAGCCTTAGATCCTTGTCGGCATGGGTGAGTCTTGGGTATCCATGATCCTGTCACCAGTTTATTTACATACAGTTTAAATATAGACAGTATAACAAGTTAATGTTTTGTGGTGTAAATATTATGGCTGATCATAAACATAAACATACAACTGCCTTAGCAGTAGTAGATTTAGTATTTAATTTCACAAACAGCTTGGGTTAACTAATATGTTGATTTGTCACAATTTTAATGTAACTTTCAATAACAGTTAACAATGAATAAAATCATTTGAATGCAAAAAGTTTTAGTCTGCAAACTAAATGTTAGTTTAATGTCTGGTAAGAAAATCACTGTAAAACAAATAACTGTATGTGCAACAAATAACTAATCCTGAATTAAATATGTATAATGTATTATACATGTGAAATGTATGTAAGAATTTTTTTGTTATTATTATTTTTAATTGGTCAGTAATAATTGGACACACATTTTCATGGGTTTTGTGACATCTCAGATGCTTGAGCGAAAGGAGAAACCTGAGACTACCAAAGCAGCTCAGTTCGACTTGCTATCTAAACCAGCCAATCAGCTGCTGCCGCTGTGAGTCACTTACGACCACACTGACCTCTGCTCTGACATCTACAGACTCATTCTATGTTTTCTCTATGTGTGGGCACTTTAGGCTTACAAAAACTCAGGAAAGCTTATCTTTTTAATGAATATACAAAATTAAAGATAAAAGCCAGAGAATGTTTTAAAACAGCTATAGGAATGGTTAAAATGGTTCCAACAGCTGTTAATAAATTACATAGTCTGAAAATAGGGGAAAAAACAGTTGCAATGATTGCAAATGTGTTAACCAATAACACATCGAGGTATCCTGGTGTTACTGTCGATCATGTGGAGCGTAGGTAGAGGAAGTGGGCAGAAAGTGCAAAAATGCTAGAAAGATAAGACCATGGAAGGTCTTATGCCAGTGATAGGTAGCATAGAAAAAAAACTAAAGAGCAAAACAAAATAACCAGTTTTTGTCAAATAAAGAAGGGTTACTGACTCAGTATGATGCAGAGCTCTACTCCCAAACATGTAATTATTCTGCTTGGCATAACGTTAACGTTAATGCTAACCCTAACCCTGGTGGAATTTTTTTTATGGTCCAAAAACTTTTTCTCATGGAGTCACTGTCTACCTAGAGGCTAAACATTTTGACGGCTATGTATAACATACTTAACAGTTAGTTTTATAGACCTCCAGGTACCATAATTTTCCCAAAGACATACATTAAAGGGTGATTCCAATTTGGCTATAGTGTACAGTATGACTGAGTGTGTGCTTGTAGGTTGCATAGAATGTTGGGGTGCAGTGCAATGACCTCTGATGTGATGTAATAGGTCACTGCAGCCAGACATTATTTGCAATGATGGCTTGAACAGATGGATGGATACGTCTTCATTAAACCATAACCAACTGTCATTTGTTAATGATTATTAAATTGATTGCCAACCAGAATCAATGCGAAGGCGTGGCCATGTTGTTGATGACATTATAACAGTTTTAAAGCATGAAACCACAGCTGATGATACATTTTTCTATGTCTCCTATATTTTTTCCCAGGCAGCATAAATCAGTGTCTTTATGTGAACAGTGAAAGAGAGCCCCTTTGAGTGTCTTTAGCTGTTTGCTTTCAGGATTAGCCAGCTCTTGCCACATTAAGCAACATAAATGGATCAAGCATTCAAAAAAAGGAAAGGAATGTTAAAGAGGTGACATGCAATTAAAAAAAAAACTATTATGACTGAAAAATGTCTACCTTCAATGATGTGCTTCCTCGAGAGACCTCTTTCAGTTTCTGCTCTGGAGAGAGAGAGAGAGAGAGAGAGAGAGAGAGAGCTATTGACCTCACCATCATATTAAACTTCTCATGTCATAATTCTAAAAACAAACAAACAAACAACAACAACAAAAAAATGCTGCTTCTCATTGTTTAATACTATTTTTTTATCTAAAATATAAAAAATACACACAAAGAAAAGAAGAAATACACAGAAACTCTGAGTGCTCATATGATATATCTGCTCTTCCTGAATGGCATTACAGTATACATCCATCCCCTTCATAGATAACTCAGTCTGCATTCATGACAACAAGGAACTGACTCATGACTTCCTACTTCCAACACCAGAGTACCCACAGTGTTTGTGTGGATATAAAAATAAGACATGTTTGTTTAATGACTGATTTATTTTAAAAGTGGGTGTAGGGTGTAGGCAGTGATTTGCTGCCAGGAGTGCTGGCAATATGCAATTTAACCCAAAATACTGCACTTAACGAATTCACTGTTTAATTACTCAACTATTCTCTTAATAGCTGGTCATTTGCAATGAATAAATAAAGAAATAAATAAGGCTCACATCATGCTGCTGTTTCACATGGCCATTTAATTTCAGTCTAGCTACATCAGGGCTCTAAAATAACTTTCAGCAGAGGGACGACAAGATGTTTAAATGTCATGATATTCACAAAAAATACTATTAGCATTCCACTTCCCCTCTGACGTCTGATTTTACTTCTGGACTTCTGGATATACTTTGAAAAAGAAATGCATCAATGCCCTGAATGAATAGTTATGAAACACTACAAGCTGTATGAAGCTGTGGCATCTGTGAATATAAAAATAACCTGCCTCTTATTATGAAATCTGTGTTAATCAAAAGGATTGTGCTTTTTTGTCAGTTATGAGTACTAATAGTTATTTCTTAGAGCAGCAGTAACAATGTTTTACAAGACAAAAAAGCTATATCTGTGAAAAAAGTTGCAGATGTTTGCCTTTTTATTGGAAAACAGTATATTTTTGGACTGGCACTGGATCAGTTGTATAAAGAAAAAACACATGGACTTACTATAATAATTAGTAGTTATATACTGTACACTGTATGTCCAAATGTTCGTAGACACCTGACAATTACACCCATATGTGGGTTTTCCCTACAACTTGAAAGAGCGCAGTTGTGATTTCCCTTCACTGTAACTAACAGGTCCAAATTTGTTCCATCCCTGTGCAAAAGGGAGGTCCATAAAGACATGGATGACCAAGGGTGGAATAGAAGATCTCAAGTGGCCTGCACATAACCCTGACCTCAACCCCACTTGCGATATAATGCCAACTACACTCCAGACCTTCTTACCCATCATCAGTGCCTGACCTCACTAATTGTCATGTGACTGAATGGACAATGTATAATGTAAAGCAAAAAAACAAAAACAAAATAAAGCAGGGGTACATTTGGAACAGGATGCTCAATAAGCAAGTATGGTTGTCCTGGTCAGGTGTTCACAAACATTTGTCCATAGTGTGTAGCACAGTTGAATTGTTCAAAAAGATCAAAACTAAGTAGCTGTACCATGCAATCTGGCAAATAATAGGTGTCATTACCATTATCATCATCATCATCATCATTATCATCATCATCATCAAACGAAACAAAAACGAAAGCTATATTATACTTCTAAATCATATATTTTAGGGTCTAGCTATACAAGGACAATAATAGGGGACCTAAAAAAGCATATCATACTGCCACATTTGCAAATATTATGTCAAGTAAGACATAAAAAGGCAGAAATTGCAGTTGGAATTGCTCTATAAGACATTTCTATCCTACATCTTATGGCTTTGAGTAAGTGATGAAATGTATGACCAGTTTGTCATACCGTACACACCATCCCAAAATAATCTGGATGAGATTCAAAGCATTTTGCTCAAATCAATTTCAGCTTAAACAGAAGAGTTAGGGATTAGTGAAGACACCTGGATGAGTGGGAAAACATCTTCAAGGTCATATACAGTAACACAAATCCACCTTGACTTGCTACAACAAAAACAGACTTTTGACAGACTTTGAACCAGATCTGATGATTCTGAGTAATAGATGTGCATGCTTTTTCATCTGAAATGGAACAGTGTTTCCTGTTGTTTGAATTTTAATGCTATCTCGCTCTTCGTTCTGCTCAACCTCCACCTAATCCCCTGTTATGAGACAGAATTTAAAATGTGTCTGCTCTGATTGGAGAAGTTTCAACCCTGCTTGATGGAATTGATTTTCAGCTTAGAGACTAATGCATATAGATTAACATCCTTTTACCTCACAAAATTCTTCAATTCTCACACTCGCACACATGTAATAGGCTTGGGATGACCTGTCCATTCAAATGGATTCAATCTAGTTATATCATGGTGATGTCAATTCTCATTTCTTATTGGACAGATGTTGGATAATTTTCCATGACAGCAGATCTCCTTAGATGTCATGTCAAGCTGTAAATTAGGTTTGCTCGGGAGAGAACCTCTGGGTAAAGTGCCTTGTACTTAGCTTTTACACTTTATAGCATGATATATGCTTTTTCTTTATCCTGTGATCTAGAGGGATAATCAATCCAGATAAACTGTGGAGGCATAACTGTTTATAGCTGCTTTGACATAAGCAAGGAATTTAACGATTAAACAGACATTCCATGACATGAACTGCAAAGGGATACATAAGTAGTCTACTTACTTTCCTCCCCAGTAAAGTTTGGTAGTGATCACTAGACTCGATCTCCTGCGCACACATATAATATGGACCATAATGAGTTAGAAACATCAAATCATTTAATCTGTGTTTATGTTCAACCATAAGACAAATGAAATTATTCCACACATTGTGACCCAAAGACTATCCACCCAAAACCTATTTAAACAATTTATGCCATATTCCACATTACCATGGCAACTTCCATGGATTTCTTGCAATATAAACTGATCAGCCATAACATAACACCACAAAACAGTAGTACATTAACATATTGATCATATACCAGGAACCCAAGGCTCATTTGTGTCTGCAGAAAGCAAAGCCTAGCCTATCTGATCCGATCCGACAGAAAGGCCAATGCAGCACAACTCACTGAAAAAAGTCAATGATGGCTATGATAGGAAGGCACCAGTACACCTAGTGCACTACAGCCTGCTGCACATAAAGCCTAACAGGCAAAGAGTCCAAATTCCCCAGATTTCAATCCGATTGAGGACCCATGAAATGTACCAGACAAACACATCCAATCCATCGAGGCCCCACCCCACAAACCGCAGCATCCAAAAGATCTTGTGGAGTCAAGAGCTGCTCTGGTGGAACAGGGATAACCTATACAATACTACACATAATGTTTTGCATTGTAATGTTATGGCTAATTGGTGTACAATATTGGTGTAATTCTTTTTAGCGGTTTTATACCTCCAGCATTTCTTCTTGATGATATTTCCAAGAATGATTTCAGCTCTGTAGAGAGGATAACACACATTAAGTATAAACTAATTTCTCTGCACCAATGATTAGTCTCAGTAAGAGTTCAGACTTTTTATTCATATATATATAATTTTTTTGGATGTATTTATGTATTTAATTGTGCAAATTTTGTTCTCAGTTGCAGTTGTGGCTACATTTTTGCAAGCTCAGTCTGCTTTACTGAATGACAGTGACCGGCCTGGGAGGCTGACGAGAGCTGGGAATCCAGCCAACATATTTTCTCAGAGTATCACTGGCTGTCTAAATGAGCTTGGAGAAAGGCACTAAGTTACAGCCACTTTATACATCAGGTCAAATATCTTCTCACTGACTTCTAGCCAGAACTGATAAGCCTTCTCCTGATTAAAGGGTAGATGTTTAGCCATTTGTGTCACCCACGAGCTATCATGCCAGTCTAGTTTACGAAATCTTCAATTAACTGACAATTTTGTTCAGACTTTGGGATACTGTAAGTTCATGCATAGTGCAGGTTTAATGATACTATTCATTTGAAATAGAAAAAACAAGTGTGTGTTGAATATCAGTTCAACTGTGTGAAATTCTCACAGAGCAGAATGATCATACTCACTTTCCGGCTGAGTAAACCTCAGCTGTGTCGAAGAGGTTAACCCCATTCTCATAGGCTATAGTCATTAGCTGCTCTGCTACCTACATACAAACACACTCAGACAGTTATACACACAAGAAATGATATACTCAGCACTTTAGTTCAGGTGTGGTAAGCTAATATTATTCACACAGTGTATTGAGCTGTGTTTTCTTTCTCTAAATGTCCATGCACAAAGTGTTCATTAAATTCTTGTTCACAGAGATGCAAAATTATGTAATTTAACATGAACTAGTCACATCTGTGAGAGCTAATAATAGCACATACACTCATTTCTTATCTTTTTTGCATGACTGTATAAATCTGCCCTTCTATTTTTTATCTATTTGAATTCAAATTAGTTTCATTGTATTATTAAGTCTATTAAATACAATATTACAAAAGCATACACATCATGGCAACAACTAATACAACTGATGGATTAATAATTACAATAATAATAATAATAATAACTGAGTGATTAGGTATTAGAATTAGGTAAATTGGTAATTTGCTCTCTCTCTCTCTCTCTCTCTCTCTCTCTGTTTGTCTGTCTCTCACCACCCCCCCTCTCCTTCCGATGATGTGCATGATTTGTGTGTTATTATTTTGAGTGACAGTGACTATAGGGTGTTGTTTGGATTTGACCATGAAGGCAACAGCGACAATTGTAGACATTATTAATTTAGACAGCTTACTATAGAGCAACAAAAAGGGGGATGTTCCATGTTTCCAACCTCAACTTTAATTTGATTAGATAGCCCCACCCTGACGTTGTTGGACACCCAAGACCTCGCCTCTGGGGACAGTTTTCTGCAGGAGCCTTTATGATGGATGATTGACTAATGGGACTGTGTCTATGCGCCAGTGAATGTCAGAGACAGCAAGAACCCACGCAGAACATAGCTATTGTTAGTAAGAGAGCACCACAGAATGATTCATATGTGGTGTTACTATAGAGCCTGGTGTCTTCTGGCAATGAGAATGAGCTCTGTTTGGCTGAGAGGTGATTCTTGTATTTAAAATAAAATGTTGTTGCATGTGTATGCATGCTTGTTAGGTGTCCCCACCTCATCAGAAATCTGTCCCCCAAATGTCACCCATGTTCCTGGAAGAAAGAGGGAAAAAGATTAGAATTTCATAGCAGACAAATTAGAAGAAAATGGTTTAGAACCTGATCACAAATGAGAGTAGTCAGACTATTTAATGGATTATTTAATGGCTAGTATTTATTTGTTTTTGATGATAATAATAATTAAATTTTGGTAACTTTGATAATGTACTTACCCCATTCAGTTAAAAAAAATTATTAGTGCAGTACATGCTAATCCATCTTGAACTGTGTCAAAATTTTACAGTCATTATTAGCATCAGTGTGAGAAGCATAACCATCAGACATCTGTTTTTTTCTGCATTGACTTTGCCTAAAGACTACAACACCCATGATTCATGACTTGTGTGGCCCTGGGTGGAAGTATTGTATTGAGTCATCACTGTAGCAGTCCTGCTTTCTGTCCCTGTCAGATCCACTTAATATCCCCTCAAACATCAGAATTTTATGTATTATAATATTTGACTTTCCTCATACTGTATGTGTTCGCTCTCTCTCTCTCTCTCTCTCTCTCTCTCTGACCATCTATACCTAAAATCAATTACAGATTGTGCATCCTGCACAACCGTCTTTAGTATTTCAGTGGCAATGGCAATGGCAAAAATCAACAATGGTACAAATAAACTCCAAAACATATTAAGTGAGAGGAAGTTAGGCTGGTGGAAACATCTTCTTAATGAAGAGAGAAGCCAAAGCAGCGCTCTGGTTTGAACTCATAGGAAGGCTACAGTAATTTAAATCACCCTTTTAGCCTTCTTTACAACTGCAAAAAATTATATCTGAAAGCACAATGTTTTGAGCCACTGGATTCCAAGTCAGATAAGAGAATGAATTTGATGCTACAGTGGGCACAGCGTGCAATTTCTCTTATTTTGATATATTCTGTAAACATGTTTCTGTGGTTTTATTTTCAATTTGGCCATTATCAAAGCTCTGCAGTCTGCCCACCATAGGCTGAAAAACTGCTTTGATAACCATTTTGTATTGCATTAGTAGTGTCCAGAGACTTAATGTCATGTCCCAGTCTAGAAATCAATAACTGCTTCAACATCTTCAAAACATACAGTTTACTAACACTTTTTAGATTCATCAGACCCACACCAACACTTAGATCTATTGTATATATATTATCTATTCATTTGTAATTGCTTATGAGCACATTTTTATATCAAAGCTTTTTTAAAAAAAAAGAAAAAGAAAAACAATAACCTGCTCTTGAGGTTATTACAATGACATTATCTAAAGGGGGTGTTTGTTATACAAGTTAAGATACAACTTTTAATCCTCTAGGAAATTCTTGAGGTCAAAATAGGACAAAAATCTAATTGGCTTGTTTAAAGTCTGGCCAGTACAAAAATGGAAAAGGCATAAAAAGCAGACAATGTCTAAAAATGACAAAAAAATATTTTTTGGTTAATATCTCCCTTTTGAAGCTTTCATTCGCCATAACTATAATTAAATGTGACATGCAATACCATTTCCCATCGACTCATTTCAGCCCGGCTCGGTCTTAGCTGGGTGAGCTAATTACTGCAAAGCATTTTGTGTCTGTCATGGGTTATAAATTAAACATTAATAGGAGAAAGCTTAACAAGAGGATTAGCTGAGCAGATGTCAGTTAAAGCATTGAATTATGCAATGCTCCAGACACAGTGGAAGCTGATGATTGAAATCTGAGTTGTTGAAACAGGACAAGGAACCTTTCATTCATCTACGTATGAAACTGTTGCCTTTTGTACTCAAAGGAGAGCTATATCTCACCTAATAGGATTATTTCAATTTTTGTTTTGTGGTTTAGCTTCCAAACTGGCTCATCACTTATTCATAAAGCCATTGATTAGTCAGGAAACTTGGAGAGAGTGATGAGAGACACAAAAAAAGAGAGAAGCTCTCTGCTGTGAACTGGAAAATGAAGAGCTCAAGCTCACAGCCAGAGACTTATGATGGTCTTATAATTGGCTAAAGACTCACCAAGCCCCAAACATGATACCCGCAATCCAGATTTCCCAAGATTCCTGTGAAAAAAAAGGACACAGAAAAAAGATATCACTCTGTTAAGATGGCATAGGGTGGTTGAATACTCATTTGCCTGGTGTAACAAAGAAAGTTAATTGAAATAACAAATCTATGTTTTATTCCATCTATGAGACTTTATAGAAATAGCAGTTCCTCAGTAAAAGTCAGTTTTGGTGTTTATGATGTTAGATCATAAAACCCTGCTTTAACACCATGAAAAGTGGCTGATAATGTTAAAAAAGAATTGGGCCAAAACATCAAAACAAAACCTCACTCTTCACTCAAACATTGTCTATACCGCATAATCTGGGACACAGGGGAACTGGAGCCCATCCCAGGGGCCTTAGAGCATGAGGCGGGGTACACCATGGACAGGGTGCCAATCCATTGCTGGGCACACACATACACACACTCATTCACACACTATGGACAATTTGGGAACACCTGTCAGTCTAACATGTCTTTGGATTGTGGCAGTGGTCGGAAGAAACCCACCAAGCACAGGGAGAACTCGGAAACTCCATGCACACAGACCCGAGGCAGGAATTTAACCCAGAAGGCGACAGTGCCAAAACAAAACAATCAAAATAAAATAAAATAAAATAAAATAAGATGGCACAGTGGGCAGCACTGGTGCTATAAAGCCCCGATAAATGTTGAGTGGTCACTTCCAAGGTTTTTGGTTTTCCTTTCACTGTCCATACTGGTATACATGGTATGTACATGGTCTCCTTTGATGGACTGCTGTCTGGGGTGAATTCTCCTGCATAGGGTTCATACCCTGTTCTCGCTGGATTCACTGTGATTCTGATCAGGCTGAAGCTGTTGCAAATGATAAACGTTTCAAGTTTACAACCAAGTTTCAAGTTCAAGTCTGAAAAAAACATGTTTCCTTGTACAATAAAATTCTCCCTTTGCTGTTCACAATAAATGCCACAAAAAAATAAATATACAGTAGGATAGATGAAAAAAACGGCATTTCAAAAGCGGCATTGAATACAAATATAACCAAATAATAGATATGTTCAAAACAGTTTTTCAAGCAGCATATGAAAATATATACTGTAAACAAATAGACTGGTGCATACTGTATGTATGCAGAGTAGAGTATGAAACCAGATATACGCCCAAAAGTCTGCAATGAGTATGCAATGATTGTGCAGTGTAGTGGAATCCTGTGCAAAATATTTGATACTGTTGAATACTGTTCAGTTTTATTTATATTAAACATTTTTCATAAATCCTAAATATAAAAAAACATGTAGCAGAGTGGGTGTGGTTGTGAGTAGGAGGAGCTATTGAGGAAAAGAATCATGGTAATGCATGAATGAATGCACCTATATGTAATGAACTGGTAAGTGTAGTGTTTCAATCGGTGGTTGGTAAACCTTTAAGACAGCATCACTGCTGTGAGCAACCTGCCCATGAACTTTACTGTGACAGACCTGCGAGAGCAGTGAAAGGGACCCAGGACATTGGGAGGGACTTGGAACTGTGATTGGAGCATGGGATCCAGGGGCATTGGGGAGTTTAGGAGAAATGACAAAGCAATGAGGAAAATCCAATGCAAAAAGGAGACCTGATCTGTCTTTGGCCCATAAATAAAATGAGCACTGTAGAGCAGGGAGGGAATGCAGCGCACTGGCATTTAGGAAGGATCAGAACTAATATAGATGCTCCTCACGTCCTGCTGCTGTGGAGAACTGGGCTTGTTGTGTGTTTTGTGGTCCTGTTGCAATTCTAAGTCGATCTTAACACCATATCAATCTGCACGGCTCTTAATAGTGACATGAATTAATGGCCAATGAAAATCTCTGTCATTACTGTAGATTTTACAGAACAGTGTGATTTAAGAAAGGTTGCCCTTTCTTAGTGAAAAATACTGTAAGGAAGGTATTTCTCTCTCCTTTTCTGTCTTGCTCCCTTTTTCTCTGTTTTTCACAGCATTTTAATGCCGCCTGCAGACTCTTCATCAGTTGAATTAATGCCATTAAATAGTTTTATGTCTTCACCCATTTGCACTTATAGCACAATACCACCCTGCAGTAGATATCACATTAAGGAAATTTAGAGTTACTTTTATTCATCAGAGTACCAGTGTTCTGCTGGTGGTGAAGGTTTTCTAATACACTTTATCTCTACAGTAGCACGTATCCCTTAGTCTAATTTTACACTGTGGAAACTGTGGCATACTCATAAGTGGTGTGTTGCCAAAGCTGTATCATCTGTGAAGGTACACACAGGTACAGTATACTGTATAGTGTACACTGATCATCCATAATAAATAAACCTTAAAATATTATACCCAAGTTCCCCTTGTGCCAACAAAACACTAAGGCATGATTCCATAAGAACTCTGATGGTGCTGTGCAAGGTGGGCCTCCATTGGATGAGACCTACTGTATAGCAGTAAACTTGTATATAATGGATAATCAGTGTTAATGTCATGTGTTTTAATGTTATGGCTGACCGGTGTTCACCAATCTGCCATAATGTTATAATATACAGTTAGGTTCCCGTTGCGCCAACGGGGGTTAGCTGCGGTGTCTGGCAGTGGGATGTTAGCAGTGGGAGTTTGGGGGGCTGTGGGTTACAAGGTGGGGCTGCTGTGGATCGGATATATTTATCAAGCACATTACATAGATGCTCAGTTGGATTGTGATCTGGGGAATTTAGAGGCTGGATCAACAATCTTAAACTCTCTACCTGTTATGCCTCATAAACAGCAGGCTGTGATGCATTGAGTGTTCAAAATGTTCAGAATAGTTAGACTATATTAAGCGGATGCTCCCGGGCTTTAAAATACTCAATTACTAAGTCACGATTCATATAACATGCAATAAAAATATGCATGGCTATTAGCTACTTAACAACATACTTATTTTCTTATCCATGCAATTTATATTGTTAGTTATTGTTAGTTAATGATATTATTTATTCAGTTACATAGAAACTATGTGAAAGTCTGTTGCTTGTTGGAACATTTATAGTTCACAAAGTTTTTTTTTGTTTTTTTTGCACTGTCATTTAAAGTAAGTGAAACGGTGAATATAATGTCAGGAGATATTGCTCCCAAGCCTGCAACTAGGACACAGACTGAAATCTGGCTTTAAACTGTGTTCTAGTAAGCTGTCATCAAAGAAAACTGTAAGGGATGCATAACATTGCAAAAAACTTGATAGGCTAATATCCCATCAAGACTGAAACAGCATGTCATCAACAATGTTGAAGGCATTTTTGTCGAGTGGCAGAAGCAGAAGAAGAACAAGGAGAACAAAGTCAAGTGTTCACAGGATTTAGAACAAAAGGAGACAAAGTGGATGGAAGGATTTCAAGACCTCTTTGACATAGTACATGCAAAAACACTGGAAATATGAATATTTGAGGTTCGATTGTTTGTGTCCTGGTTTACTGCTCCTTCATCAATGATCTTCAGCTTATCAAAAACATTTAGAAGTACTGTATGACAACTCTGCAATAGCAAAAACTGCACTGAATACATTTCAAGGTCACCTATGGTTCATGTCAGAGGAACTAGTGGCACTGGCATTTGATGGCGATGACGCTGACATAAAATGCAAGCCGGTGAGTTGCTTAAGTACTTCTGGATTCGGGAATCCACTGAAAAAGAACCACTACTGACTCCACTGATCCAGTCTAAAGAACTTCAGTCACCCGAACACTTTGTTCAACATCTAGTCTTTCTTACCAACTGGGAATACAACAACATAATGAGAATGGGCAAAATGGAACGTGGTGTGGCTTTGATGGACGACTACAATAAGCTTCATACCAACAGCGAAGAACAGACGCAGTCATCCAGACAGAAATATTCCCACTCTTATGAAACTATTTTTGGAAAAGTAAATAATATTCAAACTCGTGTTTCTACTAACAGTTAAAAACTTTTGAATAGGTGTTGTTATATTGTAAATGCTGTGACAGCTGGTGCTACTTGGTGTAACAAATCTCTGCTTGCTATCAGTGGTAAAAATAGGTTTACAAAGTTCTTACAATGGTACTGTAGCAACTTCTAAATATGCATTACATTTCATCACAATTTCACAGATTTATTTTTATATTGTTAGAAATCAAAGCGTGACTTTAAATTTCTGAGCTAGACTGGTTCTACAATTTATGTCAACCAAGAATCTAGCGTCCTCCGTTCAATCCTGAGCTTGGTCGAGGTTAATTGCATAGTTTTTTTTTTTTTTTACTTCTTTTTAAAATTTTTGTACTCTTATTTTTGTTACTGGTTGTGTTTTTTAGTCGCTGATTAATTCCAAATAATATTACGGTTCTGATTGGTGAGATATAGGAGAAGGTTCTTGCGGAGAAGGATGTGACACACATCCAGAGTTACCAGACTGGCTGAAACAAACCACAGTGATGTCACTGCACTCCAAAAATCAACGAATAAGAAAACTGTTGTTGGAATTTGTTTATGGTTGTTTGATGATTGGAGTTGGCCTCATGCTTTGATCTTCAGTCTAATATTCAGACCTTCCATAACATAAACTTCAACCATTTTGTTTGGCTTTAATTATTTTATGCTATTTTTTTTCCTTAATTGCTTTTTGAAATTGTGCCATTTCTTTTGGTATGCTCATCCAAATTCACACCACCCATGTTGGAGCTGAGCTGCCACCTGTTAAAGGCAGCAGGCTGCGTGACGCACGCTGCATGCTCACTCATCTCTGTCAATTATCATTATGAAACAAACAGTTGAAAACTTGTCATGTAACTCAGCTGGAGGGAACAAGAGAATTTTTTCCCTCTGTATGCTTTGTAAATTTTAGCTATTTAATGACTCTTCAATTCAAGTATGATTTGTTTTGGTATTTTTTTTCCACATGCAATGATTATTGGTGCACTTTCTGCATGAATGCTCTACTATCACACCTGATTTGTGTAGACTGAAATATTCAGGTGTTAACAGTGGTTTAGTTTGCTTGCTAAGGGAGAGAACACTGGGTTATACTTTTCAAAGGCAGTATTATCTGTGGGAAGGATATTAAACAGATGACGCTATATTATGTCAGTGGTACCTTAGGGGACAGTAATGGGACCTGACAGTTATGAAACATTACAAAGATGGTATCTGAATGTGTCTGGTTTTGCAGTGCTTTTACCACAATCTCTTTTCTTGTCTGACATATTTGTTGATTATGCAGCAGGTTTTCAGTCTCTGTACAAAAACATCACGTCACTGAAGATTGCTGATGCAAAGTGTGAACAAGGCCGTAGATACAGGTTATACAAGTACTGGAGGTGATGCAGTGATGCAAGACCAAGAGAGAAGCAAAATTCCCACATAAAAGCTACACCAGCAACACATCACATAAAACAAATTGCTTTCATTTGTAAACAACCATCTGAGAATAATTATTAATATTCTCAAAAACAAGGTACTATATCACTTCTCTGTGAACAAATGCAACCCTATACTTAACCTGTACATATTATACTCTATGTATTAGCAAAGTTGATATCTAAAAAGCACAAATATGACTTGAATTTATAAAGCAATTTATAAATTTTGTTGACATATAACCTAAAAAATGTAAATGGTGAATAAACACCAAGCCTTTTAAAAAAAATAAAAGAAAGACATTGTTAAAGACAGATGTCAATTCAAAATGATAAATGAACACATCTGGAAAAACAAATGAGTTTGTTGAAAGAGCAAAATGACTGATTACAGAACAAGGATGATACTTGGGGAGGTCTTGTGTGTAAAAAAAAAAGTAAACAGTTACTTTAACAGCTAATTGAGTTAACACTACACAGTATCACAGAGATGTGTGTGTTGTTGGAGTATTTCAAACTTAACCAGGTATCAGTGTGTAGGGGAACGGGTTGGTTTTGAACCCACCATCTACTGTACATTTGCGACTCTTAAAACTACACAATATACAGGGGTGTACACTTCAATCAAAATTTTTTTTTATATGTTTGGAGTTGCAGGGGGCCTGAAAACTTCAGGAAGCCCAGGACACAAGGCAATGGACATGCTGGATGGTGTGTCAAACCATCACAGAGCACAAGCAGTCAAACACTAAATCACATCCTAAGGGGAACACAAAAATCTTTGGACACTGAGGAAATTGAAGTAACCAGAGGTAAACCCACCAAGCACCGAGAGAACTTTAAATTCTAAACACACAGACAAACTATGCTAGATACTAACCCTAACCCTGGAGATGTGAGGCAAGGGTGCTGAGCCATTGTGCTGTCCTCAGGAGTATACACAGCATACCAAATTCACACTCATATAAAGAGTGGAAGAGACTTCTTCTATAATCTTGTACACATTGTTTATAAACAAAGTACACATTGCTGAGTGTATTTACTAAGATAAAAAGAAGTACTGACTCAAATGCAGGACCCCTACAGCTACAGTATATAATCAGTGGATAGAAATCAATTTCTGTTGGAGTCAAGCAGCTTTAAAAGATATCAAAGTACTAAGCAAGATGTTTCCCCAGTGTGTAATTTAAATGCATATTGGAGTCATGTTGACATTTTAAATGTGAGTGACTTACAGAAATGTACAAATAGTAGAAAACTGCGTGATAAAATGATAGAGTCTCACACTCACTCACATTCGGTAACGCCTTTATCCTGATCAGACTCGCAGTGGAGCCTGAGCCTATGCTGGAAACAGTGGGTATGATGCAGAAATACATCCTCAAATAGATGCTAGTCAGTTTGCAGGTCACCATGCACACTTAGCACACCCAAGAGCAATTCATCATAGCTACTGCACCTACTGGCCTGTTTCTGGAAAGAAACCAGAGAGCTGAGAGGAAAGCCTTGAGGAATCGCTACACTGAGAGTGATGTGAGCTTAGAGACTATATCACAGGATCTCGCCGCTTTTTAGACCCCTTAGCAACTTTAATAAAAATAAAATGAGAAAAGCAACGTTTTGATAACACATTAGTGACTCTCTAGATACCCACAGATTTATGAAAGTTTGTTCAAAAAGTTCTTACATTATTAAGCATGTAAGGTTTAGCTATTATTACACATTGATATCTTTCATGTCTGCATACTAGGCGGCACAGTGGCGTAGTGGTTAGCGCTGTAGGCTCCGAGTTGGATTCTGTGTGCGTGGGGATTGTATGTTCTCCCCATGCTCGATGTGTTTCCTCCGGGTACTCCAGTTTCATCCCACAGTCCAAAAACATGCAGATTAGCCTAATTGGCGTTCCCCAAATAGTGTGTAAATGAGTATGTGAATGTGTGTGCCCTGTAATGGACTGGCACCCTGTAACCATTTTCACACCACTCACTTTAGGTAGTTTAGAAACACTAATTAGCCTACCCTACATGTCTTTGAATTGTGGGAGGAAATAGTAGCACCTGAAAGAAAACCACCAAGCACAAGGAGAACATACAAACACCATGCATACTCCGATGCCAGGACTTGAACCCTTGTCTCTGGAGTGTGACGCTGCACGCTGCGTTCATGTTAATGTATTATTTATTATTTGGAGAAAACTTTACTTATTTTGTAAGTGAAAATCTTCCTTCTTCCCATAACATCAGGTACAGTATAATTTGATGTTCCAATGATCAGGATGAATAAATAAAAATGCTAATTTGCCCATGATGACACCTAGCAACTTCTACTGATCTATTGTATGTTCTTAGCTAATTTGTTCTGAAAAAAAAAAATCAAGAACACTAATCGTCTCTGGTTACTTTGCTGTAACCCTGTTCCCTGAAAAAGCAGGAACGAGATGATGCAGGAAAACGCTATGGGAACATCTTTTTGTGTTACCGGTTGTGAAGCATCAAACACGCCAAATTTTGTGTTACCGGTTGTGAAGTATCAAACACGCCAAATTTTGGCTATATATAACCTCGGTCGGGTGACGTCATCTGATGAAGTGCACCTGCAGGTTATAAATAGGAGTGAACCGGAAACATCCTCAGATCAATTTTGTCTGAAAGG
>JAQQZS010000018.1:10820962-10834895 GCA_030068045.1 Platyallabes tihoni | reverse complement strand
AATCACCCAAGGTGAGCCGTCGAGGAGAGATATTAGAGACGTAATCTGGGCCACGTATGGGCCATCGCATCCAGACCTAGGTGGGGGCTGGAGGAGTCAGAGAGTAGCAAAAGGGACATTGTGCTGTTTCTTGCAAGGCAAAGAGGTCCACCTCTGCCACATAAAATCTCTTCCAGATTTGACTGATGGGGTTGGGGTGGGGTTTCCATTCCCCATGTGTCACAGCCTGTCTGTACAGCAAGTCTGCTCCCACCTTCATATGCCCTGGAATGTAAATTGCCCTGAGGGACAAGAACTTCGAGGCAATTGATGTGCCATGCGAGAAGATGGCCTCGCCAGCTCCCTTGGGCTGAGGGAAGCGTCTGTCGTTAGCGTCTTGCGACGACAAGACGCACCTAGAGTGGGACCCAAAGTCAGAAAGCGGGGTCTGAACCACATAGAAAGGGTATGAAGCACCTGGCGCGTAACCCTTATTTGCTTCCGGGGATTGGCCCTTGAGTGAAATCCCCTGGCTTTTAGCCACAACTGAAACGATCTCATGTGCAGAAGGCCCAAAGGTATCACCGTGGACGCAGCTGCCATGAGACCTAAAAATCTCTGAAAGTGATAAACAGTCACTTTCTGGCCTAGCTTAATTTCCTTCAGGCTGTTGAAAATGGATTCGACACGCGCAGAAGACAGCTGTGCACGCATTGCATTCGAATCCCATGTGACACCCAAATATGTTGTGTTCTGAGCAGGAAAGAGAACGCTTTTTTGTGGCATTGAGTCTCAATCCTAAAGAATCAAGATGAGCTAGGATGAAATGCTGATGTCGAAGCGCTTGCTTCTGAGACTGAGCCAGAATCAGCCAGTCGTCTATGTAATTCAAAATACGGATGCCCTGGATGCTTCAGGTCGATTGTCACAAACCAATCCTCTGGTTGATTTGAGAAACAATAATTTTGAGAGTCAAATTTTTTAACCTGTACTTTCTGAGATAGCGGCTCAGCCCTAAAATTGGACGCAGCCCCCCCCCCCACCCCCGTCTTTCTTGAAACCAAGGAAAACTGTATCAGCCTGACTCTCTGTCTGGGAGGGGAACATGTTCTCACACTAGAGCGACGGTCCCTTCTTGGGACTTAGCGATTATGCTCGAAGATCTGATTGACACCCCTTTCAAAACACTAGATTAGATGTTCAGCATCCTGAAACCTGCCAGGAAGTGACCGAACAACTAACATCTTGTTGGAGTGGTGGCGGGCTTAAACACCGGCCACCTGGGGGTCCCAGGAAGAATACTTTATTCTCAGAAGGAATTCTACGCGCCCCTCCCCGGGGGGTGCCACCACCACGGTCCTGGGCGGATGAGCCTCAGGACTTCTTCTTTGAGAAGATGACGGTTACGCAGGTCCGGCCTCTTTGAGGCGGATTGCAAAGTGCGGCAAGCCCCACCCCAGTCTCTACGAGGGGGTGACCGGCTCACCACACTCTACTTTGTGTTTCACGCCTCGCGAGAGCCAGACCTGGTCAGGGCTGGGTGGCCGACAGTCCCGACTTTTCAGCACGGCGGGGGACTGTTCATATAGTTTCGCCTCCCAAAACCTAGTGGCGACGGAATTAACAGCGTCGCCAAACAGGCCGGAAGGCGAGATGGGGGCATCAAGGAGGAATGCACGATCCTTATCCTTGATGCCGTGAGGTTTAGCCACAGATGTCTCTCCATGGACACCATGCTCGACGTAGCTACAAACGCCCTATCATCAATAGCCCGGAAAGTACTCAAGTCTTTCAGCACTGACCCGCTGCCTGAAAGCTTTTCCCCACCAGGGAAGATGTCAGTCTACGCGGCTTAGTGGGGAGTGTGGACTTTTTCAGGGAGGATGATGTCGAAGTTGATGGCACGAAAAACACGGGATGAATAAGGCTTATTCCATGAAAGAGTTAACTCGTCATGGAGGTCGCCAAAAAAAAGGGAGAGAGAGAGAGTGTCGCTGAGGCTCCTCCCCCCCCGGCCACCCGACAGAAACCTGTCGACTAATTTTGAGCACTTGGGGGAATCCCGCTTCTGCGGCCAGACGATATGCAATCACTCGATCGCACGCATTACTTACCTGCAGTAACTCCTCCATATCCGCAGAAGCGAGAGAGGAAGTCTCTCCTGCCCATTCACAAGAAGCGCCGAGGCGCGGCTGAGAAGTGGACGGAAAAACTTCCTGTTCCGTCTCATGCGCGTCTGCCAGATCTGCACATGAACCCCAGTAATGCGCCACAGCTTGTGGTTTCTCTTTAAAGAAGGTGAGCCACGCGCAAAGCACTTGAAACAAAAGGTGTGGAGATCGCCCTCTGAAAGAGATCTATCACACGGAGGCACTTATAAACTCACTTGCACACACACGCAAACACAATGCAGTCCTGAAGACAAAAAGACCTGAGGATGTTTCCAGTTCACTCCTATTTATAACCTGCAGGTGCACTTCATCAGATGATGTCACCTGACCGAGGTTATATATAGCCAAAATTTGGCGTGTTTAATACACACATGCTTCACAACCGGTAACACAAAAAGATGTTCCCATAGTGTTTTCACACAGCATCGGGTGTAGCTTTTGAAAGGGAACACAGTTCACACAGTAAAATGTAAAAACTTATAGCATCCATATTGTAGTTCCATCACAAATTGACTGAATGAAAGTATAAATATGAAATATTAGGTTTGAGATTCTAGAGTGATTCGTCAGAGATGACAATATTTAGTTAAAAACACTTACAAACATTTAGGTTTCATGAACATAATTCATAAGTTCTGGTCGTTACTTGATTTGATCAGTTTTTTCCATAGAAATACATGTAAATAGAATTAATCAGTTCTCCGTAACAATAGTTTACATTTTAATATTTATTTTGCTTATATAACAAACTATAAAACAAAGTATGAAAAAGTCTTAATTAAAGAAAAATAATACAGCACTAAATATAAATGCACAAAAGGGACACTGCATTATCATTCATAAGGTGTAGCACTCCACTTTGCACAAAATTCTTTTATCATGTGCACGATCTGTGACCACGGACTGATGCTGGGTGATGGCCTCATGCTTCTGTTCAGCTGATAGCAGAAGCCTGGGATGGGGGTTCAGGAGACAAAGCTTAGATTAATTTTTGGGTCGTAAACCGATTTTTTTGTACTCCGGGTGTTCGTGAACCAAGGTTCCACTGTATATCCATCTGTCTATCCATCTAGGAACCTCTGTAGTCCAACTATGGACCGTGGAGACCAGTGGTGTCCATTGTATTACTCCCATTTTGTATGACAGTGGTAGGACATCTGGTCTAATAGATAGTGAAACAGTATCTGTTAGAACAAGTGCATTCATGTAAACCTGTCATTCATGAAACAGCTGGAGCTACATTTGCTAGATATGTAGAAGCTTAGTTGGAATTTTCAGTTAAACATTTGTTAGTTTTAAAATGATAAAGTAATACTACATGAGCTGTGAATGACTGATAATTCCACTATACTCCACTGCCTCTCCAGTGATATTTTCAGAGAGTACATTTGAACTTGAACCTTTAAAAATCAGAACGTTTATGACATAACAGCAGTTCAGGATTAATGTGTCAGTCCGAAACTGGATGTTCACACACAACTGTAGTGAGGAGTACATGTGGTGAAAGGAATGTTTTTGATGGAGTTCATGCTAAACTGGGTCACATTTGGTGGGTGTGTGAAATAAGGTGTGATTTCACAAGTTTTGCTTGTCATTCCCACAACAGCCAGATGCTGAAAATGTCAGTGTTATGTAGTACGGCAGGAATAAAGTCCCTCTATATGGGTCACATATTCTGTGTGTGTTTGAGGCTTAGTATCAGATGCCCTCTGTTTAAGGGAATCTGTAACAAGTTTAGAAGACTCTTGGGAAGGAGAGTAGACCTACAGTCTGTGTAAACCTGAGCAGACCTAAAGTCTGTGCCTTAGACCAGAGGATCAACTGAGAGATGAATAAGCATATCATTGGAATGGATGCGTTTAGGTGTGGATTCTTTGAATCTTGAATCTTGAATCTTGAATGAAGACTTGACTAACATTTGTGAAATTTCCTACATTAATTGATTAATTAACTAATTTCTAAATTCTCCATATTAAACGAACAATGAAACAATACGTTATTCTTTAATTTATCATATTATTATTAAAAATAATAATACATATATTAAGTCATAATATTTAAAAGTTAAATAGACAATAATACAGTGGCATGGTGGCGTAGTGTAACCCTTTCAGGTGGGAGGGATCAATTCCCTCTTCAGGTCTGAAAATAATGGAGTTTGTGTGCGTGCACAAGGAAGCAAACCAGCTTTACCTTTAACACCATCTAAACTTACTAAAAATATTTTAAACTAATTTATATGTTATAGCTGGTGTTTCCGGTGGCACGGTGGTCTAGTGGTTAGCACTGTTGCCTTGCACCTCCAGGGTCTGAGTTTGATTCCTGTTTACAGTCCAAAGACATGAATTTAACAATAGGCAGCGTCCTCACTGAATTTAACAGTATGCAGCGTCCTCACTGAATGTACCAGTAGGTGCCGTTGCCTAGAGCGAACATGGATACGCCAGGGCAACTGAAACCCTGGATCAGATAGCAGAGAATCTCCAGCGATGGCACATACTGTATGAAAAGCTACATGAACTGGTAGCACACAGGTGTCAGGATCTGCACATAGGCAGAGGTTATTAGAAACCCTCTAAAAATTTCTCATAATATTCCCAATAAATATATATTTATCTTAATATTTATGAGTGGTAGTTTGTGCAATTATTCTGTGCCTCTTAAATGAAGAAATGCAATGTAATATATATTTTTGTTAAACTCTTTAATTAAAGCTGAAATCACTTTAATCACATCTTGATTGCTTCATTTCAGATCTTCTGTGGTGGTGTACAGAGGCAATCACTGGATCCGTCCAAATGTGCATGGCACTGACCGCCTGTTTTCATTGTATACGTTGCCTTTTTACCATAAAATAACAAGTAAACGTACATTTTTTAAATACTTAGAATGGTGATTTTGGGTGCACAAACTTTTCATCACTAGACTACATGAAGGGTTTCTGCAAACCCCAAGATGTTATGATTGTATCAGATTTAAAATTACAGTTAAGATGCTACAGTAGGTACAGTATTATACTCACAGCAGATATGATCATACATATAGCATGACGTGTCAGATGCAAGCAGATTGAAGTGAAAGCCAAGTAACCCAATGAATAGAACATCAGGAGGATTAAAATCTGGAATTCAATATCATTATTGTTGATTAGTATCCACTCAGCTGAGGCAGAGTTATGCTGAATGCTTATGTAGATCTTTTGTGTTAAAGCAATATTTTCTTCTCTGTCTCTCTCTCTCTCTATAACACACACATCTGAGCTGCACAGCTACACAATGTAAGTATCGACTGGCATATGCTATTGAGAAAGGGCAGTGTGAAAAGGAGAGAAACAAAAGAAAAGAGTAGGAAAGGAGTGAGAAAAAAGGAGACAGGGAAGATAAAAAAAGACATGAAAGATAAATGTCAACATGACAGGAATGTTCAAGTAGGGGAAAAACATTCAGCAAGTGAGGAAAATACACACAAGCTTTTTTTTTTGGTTGGTCTTTTATTATTAGTGTCGCAGAATATACTTGAGCGCTAGTTAGAAACAGGACCACAGACAAATTATCCAAAGTTGCACATTAACCTTAGTGACAGACACTATATCATGATTCACTCACCACTATTACAGGGACAAGAACATCATTTACTGTATGTTTGCAATTATGGTTATTAGGTTATTTAGCCATTATTCTTTTATAGCCATGTATGGACTACGTTGATTAAGTCTTCCCACATAAATGTTTATTTCTGTCTGTGTGTGTGTGTGTGTGTGTGTGTGTGTGTGTGTAGGGAGTTTGGAACAAAAAGAGGTGCTTGATGTTTATTTCATGACTTTATGTTTCTCCATTGATTTGTTGAAATTTTTAAAATGTTTCCAGTTGGCAGCTCATTTGTCCTGTCACTGAGATTGATTTCCAATTCAAATCATAGTGGAAGAAAATAGGACCTCAAAAGGTTTCCTTGAGTTTTCAAGAATATGAATGTGTGCGTGCATGCTGATGGACTCAAGCGTGCAAAGAGTGCAAAGAGTCGGTGCAAACGAACATGTCTTAAATCTAGAAAAATCTATTTACTTTTTTGTAATATAACATTACAATAAATCAAATATTATTTCTTATCCACTGGCTTTATGCCCACTGGTGCTGACGGCTCTTTACCTTCCATCGATTTCCATGGTCTTTTTGCTTTTTTAACCCCCTTCATTTAACCCTTTCTCCTTTAAGTGGGCTTGGGACATATAGACACCCTCGCACATTCTACGGACAATTAGGTAACACCAATTAGTCTACCCCGCCTGAGTACAGTGCTATGAAAATTTTTTTTGCATATTTTTCACACTTAAAATAATTCAGATCATCAAACTAATTTTAATATTACACAAAGATAACTTGAGTAAATACAAATTACATTTTCTTTGATCAGTTATTAAGGGGGAAAATGTCAAAAATTTAGGCTAAAAAAAAGATCAACTTAGGATGTCACAATGTTATTAAAAAAAAATAAAAGCAACACGGTCGGCTTACAGATCAGACAAAATTGAAAATGGTCAAAATGATCAGTGTGTTGTTGAACAATTTGATGTCAAATGACCGTGTCAGATCTTGTTTTCTTTTAATCTTTAATGCTGTGTTGTGGGAAGATTGCCGAGAAGCAATTTGTCCCCACACACAGAGACCGACAAAATTACACACATACACCCACACACACCTGTTGATGTGTGATATATGGTGTGTGATGTATGCAATTCAACAGTGTCAGCTGCACCCACAAAACACATACATTGTGACACACTCCTACACACACCTTCATGTACACATTTGTGAGAGTGCTCATCTGCACTGCAGCACTGGGCAGTGAGGCAACTCCCAAACCACCTCCCGTCCTCACAAACCAACCGCTCTGGTGGTGTCAGGAAATACAGAGGCAGCCATTTACATGTGCAATTAAACAGAAATAGAATTTAAAGCTAAAAGGCACAATTAAATTGGGGGAAGTGGCAGTATCTGTACTAAACTCCCTGCTTTCCAACATGATTTGGTTTTAGCTGCAGATATAATGCAGCATGTGATGACCAAACTTTTGTCATGCACGTTCTCATCTAGTGCTGCTAAAATCATGAACGGCAGCTATGCTAATTCTTTTCCACCTGTTCTTTCTTTTTCTACTAATCCCAAGGCATCTGGAGATTGTGCCAGCTTCAGCAGACAGAGGCCAACCCTGCAAGGATCCTGAAGTATCCAGAGAAGGACCACTTCAGCTGGATTCTGCTTTGTGATGGTTAGGAACTACACATGCTGCTTCTAAACTCTGATTAGTTGTCTGACAATGTATGCTGGTGTAGTCACACATAATGGCATGGCTCTCTCTAGAGTTTCTAATCTGCTGTTTCCAGCACTAGCATTATCATATTGCACTTACTGTAAAATTGTTCTGACCAGCATTTCAACTGTTACTGTTGCTATCATAAGGAGTTTCAACTCCTTAACCTCACTGTGTCTGTTTTTCCCCCAAAGATTACAAAGATGCTGCATTGGTGGAAAAACACATTTAATAATTTTTATTTAACAATCAGAACTGATACAGAGCTCAGACTTGAAGGTATTTCTGGATGTAAGAAACTCATTAATTCTCATTAAAAGAATTGTGTGTGTGTGTGTGTGTGTGTGTGTGTGTGTGTGCGTGTGTGTGTTTTCTGTTGGAATTTACTTTCATTACTTCAGCTTTAGGAAAGCGAAATGTCGAGATCAAAGGATAAACCAAGTTGTTGCTGAAACTTGGTTAGTCGTGCATTTGCTCAGCTCTGACAGCAAGGAATTATCTTTTTTTTTTTTTTAAATAAATCAGAAATTTACAAGTTCAGGTCAATATTTTCTCTTTTCAAGTTGATGCATATTTCTTTTATTTGTATATACACTGTCCAGCCAAAAAAGGTCAAATACTAAAAAGCAGCAAATACTTGGCCAGGAGTCAAAGCAGAAAAATTGGCCATGCTCTAGTATGGCATAATCTCTCTCCCAGAGCAACAGAACAACACTAGCCAAAAGTGCTGCACAATTAAACACATAAAAATCAAAATCGCAATATGCATCTGTGATTGACTAGTAGGGCTGCACAATTTTATTTAAAAAAGCACAAATGATCTCATTTAGAGCATTATCAACTCATAATTATTAAAAGATGAACAAATACTGAAATTGACAAACTTTACATACATTCCCTATGTGTTTATTACATGTAACAAATTGAAGCCTTTTGCGATTAATTGTACATCACGTTGGGCTAATGCTGCTCTGTTTGACAAGGGAGAGAGAGTATGCCATACATCCCTCCCATAGAGCATGGCCAGTTTTGTTGTTTTGACTTCTGGCCATGAGTGGCTATGGCACCATCTGGATTCAAACTTGCAAACTCCCATAGGGCAAACACTTTTCTGTTGCACCACATGGCCATGAGCCACAAGCCGCAAGAATGATTTCATGTGATTTTGTGTGAGATGTGAATTCCTAGAGTCGACACTGTGAACATACAATGATGATAATACGTACAGTAAGTTAATTTTTGCCTACATACTGTATAGACTACATATACATATACGCTACATATATGTACATGTAGACATAGAGAATCCTAGACCTCAGTAAATTGTATCCTTTTCTAGTGAATAACCATTAACAACAGTCTTATTATATACATTTGTATGAATTTGCAGCACACCACTTATTTGGATAATTACAGCTAGTTAAACGATAGACTAGGGATAGTTGATGGTCTTATGATAAAATGATAAAGAAAAAAGTGGAGAAAAAGTGCTGATCCCTTGAAGACACTTTATTTACGAGAAAAGTGCAAGGTGTTTGCCACCAGCCATCATGTAAAATAATGGGTCAGTAATTCCCACCAGACACACAGAAAGAACTATGTCACGGTTAACAGCATCCACCACAGGCACAAGGTCAAGGAAATAGAGAACATTTTTACAAAGAGAGAGTGAAGGTCATATATGGCTTTTAAAAGCCTCAAAAAACTTTTATCATAACGTGAGTGTAAATGGGTTACACAAATGTATAGAATGTCTTTGTAGCATTAAGATTTCCCTTTGCTAAAACTAAGAGCAGTTAACACCTAGTAGCAATGAGTCCTTTGCTCCATGATCCCTAATTTGACACAGAATTGAAGTCCACGAAGACAAATTTCAAGTGAAAGACCTGAAGCGCCCTGCACAGAGCCCTAGCCTATGCCATTACACTTTTGGGATGAACTAGAACAGTAAATGCACCCAGGGCTCCTCACCTAATAACGGTGCGTCAGCTCACTACTGTTCTGGTAGTTGCTGCAGGGATCAGGTCTCCAGTCCTTGGCATTGTCGGATGCCGGTGGACAGAGGAATCAAAAGCAGTGCGCAAGGAAGTGGTGGTCTATGCTAGGCTAAAAACAAACTCTAGCCAGCCGGCTCTCCCATCCATCCTTGGACTACATCCGACAATAAATTGGACTACATCCGACTCCAGCAGACTACACGCCATGAGTTCAGAGACTGCTGCTTCCAGCAACAGATTTCCAGACACCGCCATTCAGCTAGATGGGCTAGCCTCATTTCATGCCAACAGAAATACAGATCTGAGTGGTAAGGCTCACGGCGCTGTTGGCCATCAACACAAAACAGTGTAAGAACTCTGTGCTAATCTCTAGCTATCGCTCATCTTTGGTGGAGTTTGTGACTGTTAAATGCCACCATTTTATTAACCATGCAAATTCACCACTATACAATAAATCCCAAACATATGAATGAGTTTCGTTCCAAGAGCTTTTTCGTAAGTCCAATTTGTTTGTAAGTCCAACAAACTAGGTACTAGGATTCGAACACAATTGGCTATACGCAGTAAAAACTAACATGTTCCATGTTCTTGTACTTGTTCCTTAGAATCGTGTGGATGGTAAAAGAATGAGCAATGTTTGCCTCCATTTTCTCAATTATTTTCACTTTTGTCTCTATTGTTATTGCTTGGCGCTTCTTAGCAGTACCAGCTTCATCTGTGCTGCTTGTACCCTTGTATGCTAATTCCAGAAGACCACTTGTCAGATGATCAACATGTTCTGGAGCAGATGAACACCTACCCAGCAGGAACCATGCCTCTTCTTTAGGACTGTTTTTGGAGAACACTTACTGGAACATGTTCATGGAGGCTGCGACTTATCGTACCTTTACCAACTTGGAGAAGTACAGGTCATTAGTGACCAGCTACATCAACAAGTGCACCAACAACATCACTGTCTCCAAGAATACCCTCTCATACCCCAACGTGATATCATGGATTACTGCGTAGGAGCGCACACTTCTTAAAACCTGAGCTGTCTTTAGAGTGGGGGACAAGGTGGCCCTAAGAACAACAAGGTCCAAACTGTATGGCCATCAGAGAGGCAAAGTGTGCACACACTTGGAGAATCCACAACAGAGCATGTGACAGAGCATACAAACCATCACCAACTACAGGACATCATCACCTACCTGTGACAGTGACGGCTTCCTTAGATGCACTGGACAAATGCCAGGAAGACAGAACGAGGAATACCACCCATCCTCCCCACGACCAGCAACTCCAGCAAGACCACACTGAGCAAATCACATTGTAGGTCTAACCATATGGTGGGTCTAATCAGCAAGAATGTCTAATCAATATACAGACAGAAACTACAGAGTCTAATGCACTGATGTCTCAACAATAACCTGTCTCTGAATGTTGATAAAACAAGGATGGTTGTTGGCTTCAGGAGGACTCAGAGCAACAACTCTCCCCTGAACATCAATGACTCTGAACATCAACTGAACATCAACGAGGTTGTCAAGAGCACCAAATTCCTAGGAGTCCACTTGGCAGAAAATCTAACCTGGTCTCTCAACAGCAACTCTTTAAAAAAGATAGCCCAGCAGTGTCTCTTCTTCCTGAGGTACTGAGGATGGCACAGCTGAGGAAGACACAGCTTTCACCACCAATTACCACCTTTTTCTATAAAGGGACTAGTGAGAGCCTCCTGAGCTGCATCTCTGTCTGGTTTGGGAATTGTGCCATTTTGGACAGCAAGAACCTACAGTGGATAGTCAGGACAGCTGAGATGATCATCTGCGGTCTCTCTTCCCTCTATAATGGACATCTACGCCATACGCTGCATCTGCTAAGCCACCAGCATTGTGGCTGATCATACACGCCCGCACACACTCCACACCCTCTTGCCATCTAGAAAAAGGTATCAAAGCATTCAGGCCTTCACATCCAGACTGTTTAACAGTTTATTCACACAAGCTATTCAATACCCTCATACAACAGGACATGACAATAAAAGCTTACTTGACTTAACTTCAAAGGGCAAATCTCCACTGCTGCATGCCTAATTCTAGGGAAAGACTGTGGCAGTGTTCATGGTGCAAGTTTAAATAGCAGCAATGAGGAATTCATCAGGAATAAGCACATGTGGGTGTGATGATTAGTTGTTCACAGACTTTGGCCATACAGTGTAGCAATGCTGCCTCACCACTCCAGGGTCCTGGGTTCAATCCTGATCTCAAGTTACTATCTGTCATGTTCTCGCAGGAGTGTGTGTGTGTGCACACGCTCACACATTCATGCACACACTATGGCCAATATATGTAAATACCAGTTAGCCTAATCTACCTGTCTTTGCACTGGGTTACCCGGAGGAAACCAACTGGGGGAAAATATTTAAACTCCAAGGTGGGATTTGCATCCTCAACCCTGGATGTGTGAGGCCACAGTGCTAACCACTACGCCACTGTGCTGTATTACTTCCTATACTGTATATTTCTGTTCTGGATCCATATAATCTTAACTAATATAAAGCTGGTATTGAATGAATCAATACATTAATTTATTCAGGAATCACCACGAATTGTTCAGTGACTAGTGAAATAATCTAAAATACACAGTTATGTTATCTAGACTCATTACATACAGTGCAATGCTACAGCAAAATTGTGTTGAAGAAAGAGAGAGAAAGAGAATATCTTTTTTACATTTCAGCTTTAGGTTGGTGTGTTGTACTGTACATTACTGTGCATAGAGTAATGTGCAAAAGTCTTGACCCACCCTTATTAAAGAAATAAGAACAAATGTTGTGCTGTGACAGGCTGCAATGTGCCTAAAGAAACTAATTTAACATTGGCATTAAATATAACAACCTCAGCAGCAACCTCATTTCCCTTCTCGTCTGTTCCAACCACTCAGCATTCAAAATCAACAGTATACTTAACACTGGCCAGATCATCTGCCATCATCTGCACCTGTTTCTCGCTGGTTCATGTCTTAAGTTAGATCGTTTTTTTTATGCTTAAATTATTTATAGGTCACTGTGTAGCCTAACAAAAACATTCATCTGAAACTGCTCAAGTACTGTACAGGGACTGGACTGAAAATAAGAGCCAAAAACATGCCAAGAATGAGAGTCAAAACATCCTTCAGGAAGCTTGGAGAACTATTCCTCTAGACTACATTAAAAGGACAAGAAAGTCTGGGGCTTTTTAAGCAAAGTGTGAAGAAATGAAGAATGGCTCAAGACATGTTGTTGTCAAGTTTCTAGAAAGTTCTTAATTCATTCTAATCCTAAATAAACTGAAACATTATGATGTTAGTGTTTTAGAATGCTGGCTTAATGAAATCTGCACAGTCAGATGTATGCAGTAAATAGGCTTCCATACAAGAATACTTACTGATATTCATAGTTTTGGAACTTAGTATTGAGGAACTAAACTTAAACTATCCAATGAAACATCCTTTTAAATTAATATTTAAATAGAAATTTGAGATTGATTATGCACATCACCAACCTCTATGTTGTTATGGAAACTGTTGAGTTGCATGCTTACGGTAATGTTGTGCTTCCACTTGACAGATTGCACACCACCATGAATTATTCCAACTTGAAAAACCATTAGTTCACGCCTCCCCCTCACTGTGTTCCCCCCACTCACACTCTCCCTTGCTCTTTCATGCTCTCTCTCTCTCTCTCTCTCTGACTTGCGAACAGTAAGTAGAATGGTTCAACATGCATGAGAGGTTCCATTTTCCAGCCTTGTTTTGAATTAACAACCTAGATTCTGTCTTATATCTCAGAGTAATCTTTGCTGAGTGTGTAATAAATCTCAACTGACACACTGATTTCCACTCACATTGACACATTATCTACTACACTTAAAGCATTTCGGTTGCTACATTATTACAGTTTGTCACTAACTGTCATTATTAAAATAGTTTTGTTTTTAAATACAGTTTAATAATAGCATTCAGCTCACAGCAAGGTTCAGCAGTGGAATAGAGTCGTTCTAAATTTTGTGGAATTCGATTAATAAAAACAACATGGACTGAGCTCTTTAGTGATATTAAATAACATGCAGTAATGATGATAGATGTTAGTCCATGATATTATTGTGGAACATAAGTGGAGAAAATTAAAGCAGTCAGAGAATCTATATTTGTGAGTGTAAAAGCATATTTTGCAAAATAACCAAAGAATATTGTATTTTTAGGGCACTATTAAGATGACGGATGGCATTAGATAATTCACCAATTTTTCAGAAACATGTCTGTCGTTTTTTATGTTTTTAATATTTCTTAGGGAAGAATATGTCTGATTAGATAAAGAAGAGTCTCTGTTAGAACATGTGGGAATTACATTACAAGTGACATTACAAGTATGTGTACATGTTAGTAATAAAGTAGAAAGCCTTTAGGATCAAAAATTCTGTAGAGAAATATACTGTATATACAAGTCAAATATATATATAT
>JAQQZS010000018.1:10784675-10801100 GCA_030068045.1 Platyallabes tihoni | reverse complement strand
CGTATTTTATTTTCCAGCATCAAAGAATCAACACTTCATACAGTCGTCTTGAGTAAATCCACTGTGGTTACAACACCTGTTGCTGTATCAGAATGGTCCAGGATTACTTTATTGTTATGGCTGATATGACACATAATTGTGAAGTGGAAGGAAAATGATATATGTTTTTAAAAATATTTTACAAATAAATATATGAAACGTTTGGCATGCATTTTTATTCAGGCCTCCAAGTCAGTAATTTGTAGAACCTTCTTTCGCTACAATTACAGCTACAAGTCTTTTGGGATATGGTTCTACCAGCTTTGCACATCGTGTGAAAATTTTGCCCATTTTTCTGGACTTTGACTGGATGAATATGCTTTGAAAACCATGCTATTATAGCTCTAGCAGTATATTTCAAGTCATTGTCCTGCTGGAAGGTGAACCGCTGTCCCAGTCTCAAATCTTTTGCAGACTCAAACAACTTTTCTTCTACGATTTCCTTGTATTTGGCTATATCCATGTTTCCTTTAACTCTAACCACCTTTCCTTTCTCTGCTGAAGAAAAGCATCCCTACAACATGATGCTGCCATCACCATGCACAGTGTTAGTCTTCCACCACACAGCGTTGTGCATTTATGAAAAAAAAATTTGGTCTCATCTGACCAGAGCATCTTCTTCCACACCTTCTTCAACTGCAAACGGGACTTGGCGTTTTTCTTGTCACTGTTTCATAAATGCCAGATTTGTAGAGTACATGACTAACAGTTGTTCTGTGGACAGATTCTCTCACCTGATCTGTGGATCTCTGTAGCTCCCCCAGAGTTACCATGGGCCTCTCCTTGCCCGGCCTGTCAGTGTAGGTGGACGACCATGTCTTGGTAGGTTTTCAGTTGTGCCATACTCTTCCCATTTTTGGATGATGGATTGAGCAGTGCTCCATGAGATGATCAAAGCTTAGAATATATATATATTTTTAAACTTAACCCTTCTTTAACCTTCTCCAAAACTTTATCACTGACCTGTTTGGTGTGTTCAGTGTGCTTCATGATGCTGTTTGTTCACTAATGTTCTCCATCAAACCTCTGGGGGCTTCACAAAACAGCTGTATGTATCAAATTACACAAAGGTAAGACTTTATCTACAGTACTAATTAGGTTACTTCTGAAGTTTCCACTGGATTATAGTTAGGAGTGTAAAAGGGAATGCAAATACACCCCACATTAAAAAAAAAAAGTAAAATTGTTTAAAACCATTAATATTTTTACCTTCCATTTTACAATTACATATGACATAAAAATTCAATAAAATACATTTCTATTTGTGATGATAAAATGTGGAAAGGTTCAAGAGGTATGAATACTTTTGCAAGGCACTGTAATCCAAACAAGGTCAACAGAAAACAGTTCAGAAAAAATAAAAAGCGTGGTCTTGAGTCCAGAAACTTAAATATTAAACTTGATATTAAACCATCAAATAGATCATAATCAGAAAGGTAATTGTAAACTCCTCATGTATTGATAATTTCATTCTTAATGAACTGCATTTATATATTAACATAAACAGTAATATTTGTTACACATTTTAAACGGACGCAAAATGGACCATACTTTAAGAAAAGAAAATCTTAAAGAAAGAGTGAGAGAGAGAGAGAGAGAGAGAGAGAGAGAGAGAGAGAGCGCGCTCTGTGCTTTTTCATTTTCATCTTGCTAAAAAATACTAAAAAAATATTAATACATTTTCAAAACATAGTCTACAAAGTAAATACTCAAAGGACACCTTATTTTTCAATTGAAATCCATTTTGATTTTTATTTTTTATTCTTTTTTTCATTCATAACAGCAAGAGTCAAATAAAACAATAATAAATGTGCATAAAACATTTTTAAAACATAGTACAAGATCTTAGCAACTGTAAGCAAAGAGTGAGCGTGAGATTACATGGCGAGTGTGAAGCGTTCATTAAAGCAGGTGCTTTCAGCAGGTAGGGACCACCGGCGGTTTCACTGTGGCAGACGCAGAGCAGAGCTGTGCATTGCGTCTGTTCGGATGAAAGTGATGCTTTGGTTTATTAGCACTTGTGCAGCAGCGGTAAGTGAGTCAAAACCTCAAACGGCGATCAGAAGTTTTACATTCATTGTGTTTCCTTTGTTTTGGTGGTTGACCTTTTCCTGCTGAAGGCACGGTTGCCTTGTTACACACACGCTGTGTGTGTGTGTGTGTGAGTCTATGTGTGTGCACGTAATATGGTGTGTAAGGCTTATGCTAGCATGTCTGGTCATTTTGAAATCATTAGTTTACTGTGTTACCCACATTTGTCCTTATGGATTTGAGTAAATGTGTCACTTAACGTATGCTGAGAATTGTCACTACTTTTTAATGACATTTTTTAAATGGCAATTGCAGTATTGTGCAAACTTATTGACATACCTACTTATCTAAAAGGTGGATTTTATCTGGTTAAATGTCTACATGCAGCTAACAACATTCAGGCCCAAGTAAAACTTTCAGTGATTTCCTTATTAGGGTACATGTGACATTTTGGAGACAGTCTTCATGTCTGACAGGCAGTAAATACTGAGACACTCTGGAGTCTTTCTATCAGAAATTTAACAAAGCCTAATTTCTCTGCAGTCATTTAGGAGAATCAGTCTGATAAATTAATCATTAATTACATAGAAATATTAGTTTTTTGTAACTGTTACAGTCCAATGGTTTATCCTCATTATGCTCTACTTTGGTAAATTTTTCACAGAAAAACAGTGTCTGCTTTTAATGCAGGTCACACACATGACGAGAAAACTTGCCAAAATGTCAGCACTGAGGTTTGAACAACAGGCAGCGCACATTATTAAGGCGGAGTGATGTTGAGCTTTTGCATTTTTTTAAAGCAATGATTTGAAGTAATAATAATAATAATAATAAAGGGAGCTGAGCCACTTCTGCAAGCAAATTCAGTTAGCTGGTCTATTACTCTATTATCCTTAAATTATCCTAACAAAATTTCTCATAGAATCTTTTATTATTCAAAATAAGATCTCCATATTATACATGTTTTCTTTTCCTTGTTTTATATTGACTATATACACAAGTGCAAAATTCGACCTTTGTCCCTCGGGTCATGGCTCTCTCACTTCCAGCCAAAGTCCTTACAACATAGCCTCTTATTACCATCAGCATCATCGTCTAAATATTCAATATTATATGTATATTTATATATATAGATTTTTGGCCTGACATGCAGGGATGTTTTTCTTTTTTCAAAATATCAAAATACAATTTTATGTTTTAACATGGATACAAAAGAAAATAACTTTTTACTCTCCACATATGCTCTATAAGTAAAACAAAGAGAGTTCTTAAATTTGTTAAATTAAGAAATGTCATACTGGTTCATTTCACCTCAACAATTTTTCAAAATCAATATAAAAAAAGGACAATAATTATCAAATAATGATAATAATAAAAAACAACAACAAAAAAAAACATCAAAACATTCAAACATAAATTGTCAAATAAAAGAGTAAAATGTACAACGAAAAAACTAAAATCACTAAATATTAATTAGAATAATGGAGACGGAGGGAGGGGGACAAAGGGGGGATGAAATGCATTTACAAGTCCAGAAAAAGGAATACAAAGTATTAAATCAAACATTACCAAATACAAAATAAGTAAATTCCACAAAGTAAACATGCAGCATGTTGCAATATAATTTTATCCAAGCTGGTGAATTAAACAACTGAGCAGTATGTGTTATAATGATTACTAAAAATATAAGATATGCATAAACAATAAAAAGACTGGAACATCTGAGTGAAAACACTAACTGAAATCTAAGGCCTCAGTGAAAAAACAGCAACAGCTCCATTGCTGGGCTCAACCACATTTTGGTTCATTCAATTGCCACGGCTGATGAGCTGAATTACACTTTACATTTAACATTTACGAATACATTTTAAATAGTCTTTTATCTCATTAACCTTGTAAATTGAATTGACCCCAACCCTGAATGATATATCTCTCTGTACACCAAAAATAGACTTAAGACCTATAGGCTCCACTGATCTAGATCTAACACCAACTGGGAGTCTAACATTTTTTAACTTCAGTCTCACTATGCTCTGAAATTACACCAGAAAATATGAAATAGCTTCATTTATCTTTCTCTTAACTAGGTTTGGCCTTGATGATATCATGACCATTCACCGTACACAACTAGTAAAGACCGTGAAACTGATGAAAAAAACAAGAAAATTAACTTTGGCACGACTTAACAGAATGTTCAACATTATCATCTTTTTTTCTGTACATAGGCTAAAAGCTGTTTGAGATCAGGAATCATAAACATACAACACAAATGGCACCAAATTCATACAAAAGAAATCCTGAACCAAATACATATCTGGTCTCCTCATATACAAAATAAATCAAAACTAAGCTGAGGTTTAAGCAGCGCCCTCATTTATACTCTGCTTCGTGACTGTGACGTGCCTCTTCACGTCATGTAATTCTGAGTTTCTCTGACAATGTAAAGTTTGACATTGCAGTGATCTCTGAAACCTATTGTCAATTTCATGAATAAAAAGTCGCGCCGTCATTCAAGGCAATAAAATCTCTATATATGGCAACAGGAAAAGGCAACCCTGTTCTCATGCAAGTCGAAAAGACATATCTAAGTTTGAATGGAGATCATTACATCGAGAGCATTACAAACAAACAGCAATAAAAAAAATCATTAGAAAATAAAAAAAACTTAGACATGAAATTATGTATAAAAACAATCTCTGGTAAACAGAATAACACTGTCGATATAACACTTTCCATTTGTAGCCTATTGTTTATCTTGTGAAGCTTGATTTAAAGCTAAGATGTGCTTTAAAAGGTCAGAAGGATTCTGATTTGACATAAAAACATTCATTAGTCTTCTTTAATCCTGATCCTTCCTCTGCAAGTCTGCATTTTTAATGCAGCAACAAACCCACTTGCATTTCGGTGGATGTATTGTGCCATGAATAATTGTAAATATCTTTCAATTTAAGGTGCATTTTCACATTTTTGTAAACCACCCATGTCAAATCAGTAACACCTCATGTAATGTTACAGTTACCGTATCTCAGGAAAATATCTACAATGCTGATTCTTTATAGTTCAATAAATGAACAGGCATTGAATACAGCATGATGTTTTACCATTCACTATGCAGACATATCAAAACTAAAAACGTGACTAACGAATGTACATTAATTAAGACTGAAAGGTGAACTGTACCTGGTTTAAGAGGCACGCAACACAGACCTGCTTCTCTCTGTTCCATCTGAAGAAACATCTCTTTTACAATATCGTATGTTCCCATCACACCCGAGCTCAAAATTTAGAGTGGTCTTACCACTTTACTCACTATAAATAAAATAATGACCTTACAATTTACTACAGTTATTATAATATGACTCTTGTAATATTTCAGTCTGGGATGAAATTTCAGTGCAATGGTGTTCAATATCTAAGCTTCAGCTTAATGTGTATGTGAAAAACACCAGCTCTACAATTTTAACCTTCAGTAAATTGTTACTGACAAAGAACATCAATTAAATACCTAAGGGAAGTAATTTAAAAATAAATCAATTTAAAAAAAACTAAAACTTTTGGTCTATTGTGATCATGTCTGTTGGTATCAATATTTAAATTGTTAGACTTGACTCTAACAGGCTGTTTCTAGCTACTCTAAGTGTTTCTAAGTGTATGAACCCATCTTATGTACATCGATTTCTTTCCGCATGTCACTTCTAAGGGCACTGCATGTTTCTGCATATTGGTATGTCATGGACTAGTCCTTTAAATATCATATAAATGAAACTAATGATACCCAAAGGGCTCAAATGATGTAAATGAAATGTGAATATTCGTTGGTGTTAAATTATATGTGTCTGTCCCAGGTAACAGATGAGCAGATTCATTTGATCTGAAATGACGAGAAATAAAATGAACATGACTCAATTATCAATAACATGAACTTTACACAGAGTTTTATTAGTGATGTAATTTATTCCAATGTTTTTTGCTAATTCATTATAAAATACTTTTCTTGATGTTTGATTTATATCCATGTTTTCACTAGGAATGCCATTGGACTTTAATAAAGATGTCGGCAATTAAAAAGCACATAGGTTATTAAAAAGACAAGAGCAAATTGTTTGAAAACAGGAAGTAAAAGACACTTACTGACCTTGCCTCTTACTACATTTGAGTCAAATACTTGTGGCTAGTCAGATGTTCTGCCGATATTATTGGAATCTATTGGAAAGATAATATAATAAGAAAAGAAGAAAGACATCAGCACAAATGTTAATTACTCATAGGAATATAAATTGTCTTACATAAAAATAATATCAGCCATTAAGTCATTGAATGGCAAATTGAAAATTTTAAAATGTAAAAATTAAATAAACAATATTTTTTTCCCTACATCATACAATAATATCAAAACCAGTTCTTCTGCTATAACCTTCAGTCCAAATCAACAGTATATGCCCTATATGGATTGAACGATGACCGTATACATAAGGCAGAAAGTGGATCTGTGTGTGAGATCAGGTGATTAGATATGAAGCCAATAGGAGGCCACTGTGATTAACATGTTATATGCAGCACCATGGTCATGCAGTGATGCTTCAACAACATTATTGCATTCATTTTCAGTAACTGCTTCATCATGTGCTGTTAACATTAATAATCTGTTTATACTTTTGTAAATAAAACCAGCTAGATTTATATATGAAATATCAGGGGCAAGTAGAAACAAGAACAATAACTGCATGTTAAAAAAAAAGTCCAGTACACACTTCTGCCAGAAGTGTAAAGCTGCAAAAGTGAGTAGCACTTAAAACCTTTGCTGTTTATACAGTTAATTCTGTACATTTATTAAAATGTTATCGTTAAAACTGAACATTATTCAATTATGAGGCGAAATATAAATAAATATAATAAAAGTTGTGTGAGGAAATAACTAATTAGGATAAGAAGATTATTTAAATTCATGTAAGAAATCAGTACTGCGGCTAAAACAAAAACAACTAGTATTTTATACATACCAATTGCATGTATTCGTTGGTAGTCAGCTTTGATAGAGAAGAGTCCTCAAAACAGAAAGAGACAAGAACATCATTAAAATGCGGTTCTAGTAATATAAGCATTCAAACATAATGATTAAACACAAGTGGTGTCGTAGAAAATATAATAAATCTGTTATGAATCTTCTACAGCGGGGACAACTTTTTCCCAACTTTTCCTGAACTACAGATAATTGCTGATCAGAAAATTGCTTAAATCTGTGAATAAAATGAGGGTTAAAAAGGATAACAAGAATTACACCCCTTACCCTGCCGAAAAAAAAACAAACATTAATAATCTCTCAAGTCTTGAAAACAGTGTAAAAAAGAAAGGTGCATAAGTGAAGATGGTGAGAGAGAGAAAGAGAGAGCTAAAAAGGGAGCAAACCTGATTGGCTGATGCGGTTGCGAAGGGAACAGTAGTGGCGGACGTGGTTGCTGCGGACACAGCAGCCGGTGAAGCGCCGTGCATCATGGGTACTTTTCAGAGGGGAGAGTCATATAAGCACACATACAGAGGAGTGTAGCCAACAGGTGTACACATGTGAGAAAGGGACGGATGTGTGTGGAAGAGACCGGAGCAGGGGAAGCATTACTACATACGAGAACCACCAGCAATAAGGTGGCGTATTATGATAAAAAACATGCTAACATGCTGGTTAACAAGGACAGGAGGCATGAACATGACCTCAGTAGTACATTAAAATTACTTAAGTGATTTTCTCAAATAATTACGAAAAGATATTGAAATAAAGTCTTATAATAGTCTTAATCTGTTAAAGACAGCAGACTGACCAGCGAAACCCGCACATGAACTTTGTGCTTCACGTCATGTAAAAGAATAGCAAGACACACACACACAATACAGTAACATGTCTAACTGCACTACTGAGATCATTTACGTTTCAATACTTATTTAAAACCAATTTGGTCAAATAATTAATGCAAGCTAAAATATATTGTTATTTAGTAAACATCAGTGACAATAACATAAAGCAATACTTTATTATACCAGTTCTGTTACTTTTAGAGAGCCACATAGTAACACTGCTTTGTAAGAGGGTTAAATATTGTAATTAAAATGAAATACAATTAAAATCCAGAATTACTGGCAAAAGTTACACAATTTAATAAATACAATCGGGTACATAATGAAAAAAGCAATAAGATTTAAAAGAAAAAGATAAGCCCAAAACTCTGAATTGATTCAGTTGTTGTGCAGTGATTGTGCAGTATAGCTGATTCATTGGGTTTTGTAATCAAGAAATAAATCTTTTAAAATTAACTGTATGTTAATTTACTGTAATTAACTGCAATGAAGGAAAATCCACCTGTAGATTATAGTACAGAATTTGTATCACTGATGCTTTGGGGCATGTAGTGACAGGCGGTTCAGGGGCTTATGTGAGGAATAACAGCTTAATGAGTTTTATTAAATACCTATGAGTACATATGAGTATTAATGGCTTTATGCCTTCTATACCCCAATTTGCACAGGAAGCGCAAACAAGAAGGTTTCCTTTGGCTATCCCAGGCTCTAGATTTGAACTCTATTGAACATCTTATTTTATATTGAAACCTAACAACATTGGTTTCCCTCTATATGAGTCTGTATCAATGTTAGACATGACTCTAAAAGATGCTGTATTCTTTCTGGAGATGACTTTACCCAATATTAATTATAATGATGCTAGTATTCCTTAAAATAAAAGTTTACAGAACCTACACTGATCAGTCATAACATTAAATCCACCTGCTTAATACTGTACTCCCTTGTACTGTCAAATTAGTTCCTTCTTCCCATAGTGCATTCTGGTGCTTGCTCCTCCCCAGGTAAGTGAAATGAACATACCCAGCTCAAGAAAATGTCTAACATCAATCAGACCAGAGCACCTTCTCAGAATGCTATACTTTAAGTGCTTCCAGCAGTGGACAGGGGTCGGCATGGCGACTGACCGGTCTGCAGCCTCACTGCCTCATATAGAGCAGACTGTGTGTTCTGACACCCTTCTATCACAGCCATCGATAACATTTTCAGTAGTTTGTGCTGTAGTAGCTCTTCTGTGGGATCAGACCTGAAGGGGCTAGCTCTCACTAACCATGACTATCAAATAACCCTTTCACTGGTTCTCCTGCAAATCGCAAAAGACCTGCTATGACCCATGCATCAAAATCTGGTCCCTGTTAAAGTAGCTCAGACCCTTAAGCATGGCAATTTTAATGCTTCCAACACATTAAAACAAAACAAAAAAAAGCTGACAGTTTACTTTATGATGAATATATTTCATCCGTTTCAATAGTGTTAATGTTATGGCTGATCCAAAGTATATAGAATGTGCAGGTATATTGAATCTAATAAGACTTTCACATTTTTATTAAAAGTTAAAATAATTAAATTGTGTGCTAATTAAACATTTAGACAATGCTTTAATGTACACCTTAACATTCATTTCACATTAAACTATATAGTTGGATGGATAATTGGACAATTGCATGAAAGAACAAGAGTACAAGTGTTCCTATTAAAGTGGTCAATATATCCTGAAATTATCAAATAAGGATTACCTGAGCAGCTTCAAAAGCCCTTATTGTAAACACTTATTTCAATATAAACTGCATTACTGTGCAGACATAATCACAAACCAGGACATTGAGAGATCTATTCTAGAAAGAAAGTGCACATCATCATCCACTGCATAATACACAAAAACTGAAGGTTGTGGAATAATGAGATGCAGACTTAGCTCTATCATTGGTACACACTGTGTTGATTTTACATTGCATTAATATAAGGTGTGTGGAATTTGGCGTGTGAGCAGCCAAAAGGGAGAAGGGTTAGAACACCTACCCACACTTGCTGCAGGAGTCATGCACAATATTGAGCCTGCCCATCATGCATTGCAACAGGAAGTGGATTGGAAAAAAGGGAGAAGAATCATATCAGCCCATCACAAGGTTGGTTAGATAAAAGAGAGACAAACAAAGGAAGGCAAAACAGAAAAGGTTACAGGGAATCATTCACAAAACAACTTATTAGTTATGGAATGTGTGATCTACAGTCGGGATGTGAGAGGGACGTGTGAGGGAGTTGATTGCAGACAGTAAAAAGCTTTTACAAAAACTGATCACCTGTTTGACACAGAGACTATCAACTTATGGCATGTGTGTCAGTGTGATAATCTACAATAAGACCTCTAAATGACTGTCAAAGTGACACTAAGCTCAGGAATTATTGGCACCATTGGGAGTGCCTGGTTTATTATTAGATTAATAAATGTGACATGGTGTTTTGGTAAAAAAAAAAAAAAAAATTGCACTTGGTTGCATTTAATTTCCTAGAATAAGTCGATCTTTTTTTAATTCTAAAACTGACTGCAGTCATTGTATGAACAATCATGAACTGTAGTTGGGAATATATCTATAGCCTTAAACGTTTCTTGAGCAGCCAAATCTTAAAACCTTAACACAAACCTCAAACCTGCCTCACAATGTAGTTTAAGTCATTTGGCTTGTTAAAAATCTTGGGATGTGAATTGCATACATATACACACATCGACAGTATATATACAATTAATATTTACAAAAACGTCTTTGCACATGGTGTGCTCCCCTCTTCCTGTTGAACGATTCATATGCTTAGTGTGATTTATTTCATACTGAGTAATGACAATGAATTTAAAGAATTACTATCATTAGCTGCAGTGTGTGTGAATAGTGTGGCAGGTCAGCCTTGTGATAAAGGGTGGGACAGGATAGCTTAGGCCCCTACCTGAAGGAATAAATGCTGCCTGCTGCTGAAACTGCATGTTGGCCAGCGCCTGTTGGTACTGCAGCATGCCGGCATTGAACATGGTGGTGGCACTGTTGGCTTTCTCGAGGGCTGGTCTCTTTGGCAAAGGAGGAATTACGCTATGAGGAAGGCCCTGCTCAGGATGATTGGAAAATGAGGAACAAGGATATAATGACAAGGAAGGAAAGAGAAAATATAGAATAGTTATCATCACAGTACTTCACATTAGAGCACAAAAATAAAAAAAAAGAAACAAACTAAAACAAAACAGCAGGCAAGCAGCAGCAGCCTATACATGACTACGCCACAAGCAGAAACAAAAGTGCCAAATCCCTGACTGGATATACACACTAGAATATCAACACGCTACTTCCGCTCTTAACGTTACTCCATCAACTAGTCTGGTGCGAGTGCAAATGAAGCAAGCATCGCACTAAGAAAAGGTTTTGCCGACAAAAAAAACTGAACGAAAAGAAAACAAAACTTAAAGCATCAACTTAAAATAAAATAAAGCTGCACTGCTTTTGCCATGATATCTGTGAAATATGACACATAAGTTAATATCTGTTGCTCAGGTGGCACAGCTTCGCTACCACATAGCTGGTTACCCAGTTACCCAAATTATCTGGTTATACATGCACTTTAGAGCTACTCATCATGCACTATACAGAGACACTGAAGATATATGCAGATACTGAACACACAAACACACACACAAACACATACACAGACACAGACACACAGACACAGTTACACAGCATAGTTTAGTCTGTCTGATCCTGTCTTTATGCTGCAGGAATGGCCTACATGTGATGATCTGATTGTGGTAGGGCTTTTTATAAAACACTTTTCAGCGCCTTTGACAAACTCCCATTTTTTTTTTGCTGACGCTGATGCAATTTCATTTTTAAATCGATTCTGGTCTGCACGTTTTGTCTGTTTGCAAATGATTTCTTCTCCACAATCAGTTGATCACTAAACGTTACTAAAACAGCAGTAGGAAGAGAACATTAAGAAGCCAATTAAGAAACAGTCTACGCTAGCAAATTATTGCTGGTTAAGACACTACAACAAAGCAACATGCCAAGCCAAAAAGGTGAAAGGTCATAGTACCAGGTCAAAGGTGGCCTCGAGGGGTCGCTTCAGTGATTTGACAGCCGTCTTAATTAGCAGGCAGCGAGCACATGATGGCAATGGGCCAATGGGGTTCAAGCGCATAAACATAAACAGCAAGCAGAGGTGCATCATGGGGCAGCAGTGCATTTTTGGTGGTTGAGAAAAAAAAAACAAATAAAAAACAAATCATTTGGAATGCAGTGTACAAAAGGGATATCAGGACTTAACATGCACATTAATGTAATTCAGGAAAAGATATCTAATGCACTATTAAAACTACAAACTACAGCAGGGTCCAGTGGGGATAATCGTCTAATCTTTTTTAGCTGGTTCTTGCTTGAGAAATATAGTTTGCATAATTATATTCTTATGAAATGAGAAATAATTGGAACCCTTTGGACCCTGCTTTAGATTAACCACATCACAACAGGGGCTCCAACAGTAGTATGTGTCTAATACAAAAAGGTTAATTTTTTACAATCCTCATGTTGGAACGATTGAAATAATATTACAAAAAACACTGTACATGCTTAACCTGCGCACTATTCTGTCAAAAATGTCCACACTGACCCCTATTGGACAGGAATAATAGTAAATAGTAAATGTACTCTCTAACAGAACAGGAAAGAAATTCAATCAGTGGTAATAATGAAACCGGAACCATCTGCACTGAAACATTAATTTTATTATGATCATCAATCTAAGCGTCTGTATTAGCTCATATATACATAGAAATCCATAGAGCTTTCAGTAATTCAATAGCTGTTCAAGTATATCTTTGACATGCTAGAAAAAAATTTCACATAGTTGACTCACTCACATAAAAAGCCATTACAACCCTATGATAGAATGGGATTGGCACATGGAAGATTTATAGAAATAAGACTAATAATGATAATGAAATAAGCTACAGCATGGATATGACAAATTTACATAAAAAAAAATACAAGAAAAAAATGTGGGTTTCTCTGAATACCTAAATAAATAGGGCCACTTTAGTGCATCATTTAATTCGTTGCTCTTTGTAATGTCAAGGTGTGTAATTGAATTATTATAACATTATTATTTAGAGAAACTTACATTAGTTTGTATGGTTATCATGGATTTTTTAAAATGTATTTTTCATTTTCATTTGTCATGTGCGTATAAGGGTCTGTCCTAATAATTACCTGGTAAGAAAGATATACAGGGTGCTGTGTATTCCTGGACAACTGCTGATGTGAAAACATGATATCCAGTAAGCATTATGACTTTTACAGTGACTGTAATAAGGCCAATAGGAAAGAGTTATAGGTGTAATAGTTAGTAATCTATGGCTGAACTTGCTCAGCATGTGTCTCATTTAAGCCTTAAAAACACCTGATCTTTTCAGTTATGGTCGGAAAGACCCACTTTATAAAGCATTGTATTACATTCTCTGCTTGATAAACGTAATGAAATATGAATCTATCAGAGATGCCCTTTATGATGCACCATACATGTCTTTATGTCCTCCCTGTGTGCGTACTGTATATGGTGGCACAGTAGAGAACCGTGCCAATCTGAGATGAAACAATCATTAACATAAGCATGCTCTGAAGATGCGTCTGTTCTATGTTAATATGTTGGTGCACTTTACTGTATGATTCTACTGTATGAATGGAAGTGCACATGTACTAATGTACGTACTGGACTTCTCACTACACTGTGCATGTACCCGTGTATAAGCGAGTATTTGTGTGTCCTGTACTCACCATGGCTGCGGTGGCTGTGGCCTGGTTCACCTGATGCTGTGCTGCTTTGATCTTGGCCTGCAGGTGTGCCGGAGGATGGAAGTATTTGCATTTGTCCCGTGAGCAGCGACCCTTGATGTAGTCCATACACACGGTGACAGTGTTCTCACTGGAGTCTATCATGGTGCTGTCAGCCGGGTGTGCAAATCTGCAGTCTGTCTCACCGCGAGAGCAGTTACCACGCTGGTACTCGCGACACACCTGACACACATTATGATACTGTATGTTACAACAGACATGAGGACAGTAACAATATCACCAGGCGCATGTATGAACAAGTACAGACAAATATGAAAACGTTACGCATAAACATGGACTCTAGACGTACATGTATGCACACACACAGCTACATAAATGATGTGAGTCAACACATAAGTCATGCTTTATATGTCAATTCGTATTAAAATAACGCACAGACAGCATAGCGCCTTAGATGGGTGTCAGTTAACATTGTTGTGCTCAATAAGTGATCTGCAATCACATTCACAAACGGTCACAGAGTAATCATTACAATTCCGTATTCAACTGTTTCAAACGTCAAATGAGTTAATAACATTCCATTGGCTATGAGTTACTACCAGTGTTGGAGGACGTTACTTTTTAAAGTAACTAATTACATTACAAAAATACTGTCTTTAAAAAGTAATCAGTTACATTAGAGCGTTACTTTCTGATAAAAGTACGTTTCCATTGCAGAAAATTTAAACTCCTTTATGATTCCTCATGCATGTTGTTTTAGTCAAGACCTTTATAATTATTCTACCATCATCACTCTGTGAAGTTTGGCCCATAACTACTAATACCCCTATCTCACCTAAGCGGTTTCGCACGGTGGCCGTAAGTACGGTTCATCATGATTCACCACGGGTTTTGGCGCTGTGATTATGTTTCCATCTTTCCGTGCGTCGGTCCTCGCATAGTCAACCCGCATAGGTGAGATAGGGGTAAGGAATAACAGAGGGGGGCGGGTTATTGAGGGCGGGGCTTGTAGGACGACTTTTACACACACACACGCATACACACACTAATGGATTGGGAATCACTGCTGTCTGGCTCACGGATTACATAAATTGTCTGAATAACGGATTACATTTTTGAAAAAATAACTAAATAACTGAGTACTTAAATGGCGAACCTAACGTGTTAGATTACTCCGTACATCCAAAAAAGTAATCCAAGTACTTTGTAACGCGTTACACTCAACACTGTTCAATACATTGTGCTTCATCTAAAATGTTCTCTTTTTAAAATACAATTAAACTAATACAATTTGGCACATAGATTTATATCACAGAAACACGCAAGCGGGATCACATATCACATATCTCCCGTCCTGGCATCCCTACACTGGCTCCCTGTGCAGTTCAGGGTCAAGTTCAAGGTCTTGTTAACAGTTTACAAAGCCCTAAATAATCTATCACCACCAAACATTTATGACCTTTTAAAGTTATACAGATTTGATGGTTTGCTGATCAGTTTTTACTTACAGGTACAGTTTACAAATCACAGTTCATGTTTATGTGGGATTCATGATTTAGCAAAGGGGGCAATTACTTCTTCAATCATTTAGTTTGACCAATATGAAAAAAAAAAAAGAAAAGAAAAAAAGAGGGCACATACTTTTTTCACAATACAGTAAAGTGTAAAAGTCGGGCCGACTTTTCGGTAATACAGTAGCCCTTAAACTCTGGAATGTTTTATTTGCTCATCTTAAGCAATGAGGATGGACACTATTTATTGTTTAATTTTATTTCATCTTATTTTTGTATTGTCAGTTTTTATAGTCTGTTACCATGTCTGCAGTTATTTTTTGGATTGTACAGCATTTCAGTCAACTGTGTTGCTTTATAAATAAATTGGCATATACTCTACACAAGCTTACTGAAATGATGTAAGTGAAAGTTTAGTTTGTGAGACTTTTTTGGAGGGTTGGGCAGTTTAGATACCCTACACATCCCGAGTCTGCGGACTCTGAGTAGCAGTTACATTGCAAATGAGACTACAGTTCAAGTACCTACATTTGATGAAATAAGAACTAAATGAGTGAAGCCCTGATATCGACTTCACTCTTGATAAATGATGGATTGATGGATGATGAATGAGTGGATTTGTGATGGAAAGCAAAGACGTGTATGATTTGTAGAGTACTTAGTTTAGTTTGCCTAGTATAAGTGGCATCACATTCAGTGTCAAAACAACTCCTATTCCCTTTCTTCATGCATTCTAACCTCCATCAGAACTGGTAATGTTGTGATGATTCTTCCTCTCCATGCCAGCGTTAAATAATAATAGGTAAAAAAAAAAAAAAAGAAAAGGCTCAAGAGTTAATAAGAGCCGAATTAAACTTAGAACAGGCAAAAATCTCTCCACTCACCGCCTGGGTTTATTGATCATTAAAACAAAACAAGCTGATTTTGATAGTTTAAAGACTTCACTGTATCATGTAGTGAGTTATACATTATCATTATGATTGTAAAATGTATAAAGCATCTAATTATTTTTGTTTATTCAGAATCAAACCTTATGAACAGTTTTACTCAGCTACAATTGTAAAGAAATCTCATACTATTAAAGTGCCCCTCTTATGCCATTTTAAAGGTTGCTAATATTGCTTTATGAGTCTCTTAAAACAGGTTTACATGTATGCAAGGTAAAAAAA
>JAQQZS010000018.1:10733566-10744167 GCA_030068045.1 Platyallabes tihoni | reverse complement strand
TCTCTCTCTCACACACACACACACACACACACACCTATATATGTGCAGCAATGCATTAACCAAGACCAGGCACGCGGATCCCTGTTCGCTTATGGGTTTTTCTCTCCCTCTTTCCCTGGCTAATGATTAAACTTGGACAATTTTGAGCCCCATGAGACAAGAGACAGATAATTTGGTGTGAACTTGCTAACTATCAGGTCACATTTAAGAATGTTAGCTGTACACATTTCTGCTCAGTAAACCAGACGAACCTTAATTTTAAGAAAGTATGTTAAAAAATTAGTAGGTGTTTGGGGCTTAGAGTATACAGTATATACATTTTCAAGTGTATTCTTTAAAACGCAGTCATCACACAGTGTTCATGTGTGTGTTCAAAACCAACATTTTATTCGAGACTTGGCAAAATGCTAAGACCTGGCAGTGTGGAATCACATGTACTTCAAAAGAGCTGTCTCTTTAACGCAATGTCCAGTCTGTGCTACCAATGACTGGAAGGTTATTCCAGGCTGATCATTTCCTGGGAGTTGAACCGCTTTTTTTCAACTGTGACCTCAGCAACGCCCAAAACCGAAAGTGGACATACCTCTGTCAGCTCATACGAATTGCTGAGAACCTCTAATCTAGCTGTGACAGCCCCTCTCCAAATGGTGCTGGGTCAAGTAGGATTAGATACTGACATCCAACCAGTGGCAACTAATGCAGTCTGTTGAACAATGCTGCTCACAATTACAATCCATAAGACATGGGCCAAAAAAACATTGACAGCTTTAGAGAAGCTTTTTTCCTTTCCTAAAGCAGGACACTCTAGGTCACATGCCCACCAATGACCAAGCTCTGTTGCCCAGAGCGGTGCAATTCTGAGCCAAACTGCTTTACACACAACGGCAAGTCCATGTATAAATAAACCGTGAAACAATTGTGCTCTTTGCCAGGGATACTCTTTGATCATACTGCCAAAGAGAACCTGGAAAGAGCACGGATTTTGGAAATAAGATACCAGTACTGCAAAATAAACCAGCCATGAAGCTCTGAAAGGTGACGAAATCTTGGTCCAGTGATCCTATAGCCACAAAGGTTTAGTCTTTCTTATACAGTATAAGCCTAACTCTAACCCTGCTCTGATGAGCCCCTTGCACAGAACCCAAATCGAAAAGGTAGATCGTATGGTTTAGAACAGGTTTCAGTGTAAAACAATGAACATTCTAATTCTGGAGAAGAATAATGGTTTTCCTCCCATTCTGGAGTTGAGAGGGCTGAACTGGTTCAGATGCCTATGCATATGCTGGAGATCCATATGAAGGACCACAAATGAACTTCTTAATATTTAAACACACTCCACGATTCATCTTCTCTCCACACACCTTAAATATTAAGGTGGTATGCAGTCGATCAGTCATTTCTCAGGTGTTCCCAGCTGAAGGCAACTCATCTGCTGGAGAAATACAATAGTGCCACAAGCACACAGTCTGAACAACTGGCCCATGATTAGCCATGACATCCACTGTATGCTTTTCTGCCTCTGTTATCAGCCTCTAGGGCACAGTTATACCTGGGTGTACATCTAAGGCGTTGGTTCTTATTGATAAGAACCTGCATAGTCCTGGACAGGGATTGGTGCTGATGTCTGGGTATACAATTTCAAACTAGTCCACAAAGCACTTGAATAATGTTAGATTGTGTGTTATATTTAACGTTTTTAACATATTTTTATTTCCTATACCACCTGCCTATTGCCTATTGTGTAGGTCACCCCATGTGCCACAAAAAATAGACCCCTCGAGGTGTATCAAGCACCTAGCATTAGCAGTAGATCCTTTAAGATCTGTACGTTAAGAGTTGTGGCCTCCGTAGATCAGAATTGTTAGTCCTTCCACAGGTGCTTGATTGGATTTAGATCAAGGGAATTTCTCCCCTGAAAATGGTCATCACCCTGAACGTTTTTTCACGTTATTGCAGCTTGCATCTCTATACACAGCACTCTGATGTATTGCGTTTTGACACTTTTATATCACAGCTAACATTAACCTTTTTATTAGCAATTTGTCCTTCATTAGCTCTTTGCTACGCTGGGGCTAGCCTTCACTCTGCACATGCATCAATGAGCCTTGGGAGCCTCTGGCCCTGTCACTGGTTCACTGGTTGTCCTTGGACCACTTCTGGTAGGTACTAACCACTACATGCAGGAAACACTTGATAAGATCTACTGTTTCTGAGATGCTTTGATAAAGGCCTCTAGTCATCACAATTTGTCAGATTCTTAAGCTTGCCAGATTTTCACGACCAACACATCAACTTTGACAACTGACTGTTAACTTGATGATATTTCTCACACCCACCTAGACAGATGCCTTTGTAAAGAAATAATCAACTTTATTTACCTCACCTCTTAGAGGTTTTAATTTAATGGCTGTTCTTTAAATAAGTATAAGTGTATTGTGGCTGCTTTAGTGCAAGTCTGACTTCAGAACTATTAAGATCTTAAACATACAAACAAACAAACAAAAACCCCTTTAATCCACTTGGCAATTTTAAGCTCAAGCTTGAGCATTGCTGTGGTTGACCTTGGCATGGTGGTATTGTAAGTCTATGGCAGTTTGCACATTTAAATCTCAGGCTAATGTGACAATCCAACAATTGTTTACAACACTGGTCCTCTCTCCTCCTCATTTTTGCTTTCTCAGTAATTCATTCAGATATTATGCACAGGGAAAATATTTCCTGGCTCTATTTAATTATTTATTTAGCTCCCACTTGGCTAGCATTCCTCTGTCTGTGTTTCAAGTGAAGACCATTCTAGACATACAGTACTGCAGAGTTTAGTCAGAGACAGAGAGGGAGAAGTCACAGTTTCCAGACCTCTTGGTCTTTCCGATCATAATAATGGGAGGCCTGAAGCCTATCCCAGGGGACTCCCATCAACCATCATGGGGTACAAGCAACCGCACACACTCACTCACTCACACATGGCAGGCAATTTGGAAATGCCAATTACCCTACTCCACATGTCTTTGGACTGTGGGAGAAAATTTTACCTGCAGGAAACCCACCAAGCACGGAGAGAACATGCAAACTCCATGCACACAGACCGAGGCAGGAATCGGACGCCCAACTCTGGAGGTGTGTGGCCACAGTGCTAACCACTACTTCACTGTGCCACCAGGTCTATTACATTTATATGAAAAAAAAAACCACAGCAAATGAATGAAGTGAGTCAAAGTGGAACAATGAAGCATTGTGATACAGAGAAAGAGACAGAAAGTGTGTTTTGTTAAGCACACTATGTTTTAGGTACTCGATAGAATCATATTTTATTCATTCAATAGAAAAATAAATTCTTTAGAAAAGCTCTTAGTGCCTTACTCAGTAGTGGCTAAAACAGTCCCAAGAAGAAAGTCTTTGTCTTCTTTATTTATTAAAAAAAATGTATTCTTTTCATGATAAATAAAGAAAAAAATCCCCTCTGTTTTTTTGTTATGCCTCTTTCTCATTTATTTGTACTCTGACCGCCACTACTGACAAACGTAATTTAGAGTTCACATCAGTCCAATCCCATCACTTGATCTTAAAGTCTCCTCATTGTCTCTTAATATAATGCTTAAACTGTTTCTGTCCATACTCACACAGGTGGTGAAACTATTTCAGATTAAGGCAGTCAGGTCCATTTCATTGGCTAAATGTGTTTTATTCCTGGTCTTTTAATTACTGTAACTTTTCCTCTTGTCATCAATACAGAGTGTGTAACGGCTCTTCTCTGTTTTGCTGATGATGTAATGGTGTAGACGCGTCAACATTTTAACAGCATCTGATCGCAAACTGAATTGAGATCCAATTGTGACTCTGATCAGACAAACCGCTCTACACCAATCCCGATATGATCTCCTTAGGCAGAGCACAAGGCAAAGTGACAGAAATGACCTGCTAGCAGTATAAATGATAGAATGTGTCATGATTAAAGCTATATTTAACATCAAGGAAACAGCAGGAATCAAATATAGTTTAATGTATACAGGTATGCAAACAACTGAGTGCATGTGCTTACTTATAATATGGTTACATCCCAGTGAACAAATGTTGAATATATTGTATGTAAAATATGCATTTAACACTGGACAACTAACCTACTGAATGTCACTGCTTAACCCAGCCTACCTTCACCACAGTCAAGTGGTGGCTTGCTGCTATCGCCTAGCATCAAGAGAGCGTCGCATCGAGTGTCGCAGTATTTACACTCAAATATCTAACATAACATGACCAAATTTTTTGCTGTTTTTCAGCTGTATTGGCATCCAACATCTTTCCAGACTGTTAAACCAGTAATATCACATTTATATGCAGACAGCTGGCAAATTTAAGATAAAATCATTAGTTGTGTTCTGAAGTGCTTCTCTTGAACAGCTGATTAAACATGCCCTGCTTCTCTAGAAATGCCCCGTTTCTCTAGAAATGTTATGCATTACCCAAAATCCACTATAGGCCGTGTGTGAGAGAGAGAAAATACACATTCTGCACAGACAAGAACCCGAGCTCTGAGCTCAGGATCAAACATGGGATTCTATTCCCACGTGTATTCTGTGCAAAATCCTGAGGCACTGTGTGTATCCTTTATGGCTTCTGCAATAGTCTATCAGCAGAAATATATTTTTTAAAACATTTGCAAAAATTCTCCCAAAAGTGAATTAAAAAATTGTAAATAATTATTTATGTTGTTAAAGAAAGTTTTATATTAAAAAGAGCAATCATCCTTCCAATAAATCAATAATGTCAGGTAAGAAAAAGGATTGAGTGCAATTTACCAATCGACTATAGTTGGTTACTCAATCAATAACAGCGCTGTAAAAACACACAGGCTTTCATTCCCGGCTAATACCACAGTGACACAACTGATACGCAGCACTGATGCACCACATAAATTTAATGTAATCCCAACAATGCTGAGTGCGGTTTAAAGAACACAGAAAAAAAGACTGATAGATAACACATTCAGGCTTCTTGCTTACATAAGAAGTTGAGCAGAGACATCAGACTAAAGGTGGAAAAATGGTATATAGTCATTTCACACTTTCATTCATGTGAATATGACTGATAGAAAACACAAGGGTGAGGAGTGCTCTCTCTCTCTCTCTCACACACACACACACACACACACACACACACACACACACAACCAGTCAAAGGTTTGGACATACCTTTTTAATTCCATGGTAGTAACACAATGCTGAAGGCATCCAAAATATGCAATAATATCCTTTGAACAGTATTGATATTGAGATGTTGCTACTTATCCTTAGTAAAGCCTTTAAAATGTCTCTAATCTGAGATGCTGTTAAATGGTGATTTTTTTTTTGAGGCTGGTAACTCTAAATGAACTTCTCCTCCGCAGCAGAACTAAGTTTTGGCCTTGCTATCCTGGGATGGTCTTCATGAGAGCCAGTTTCATCCTGGTGATTGATGAGTTTTGCAAATGTACATTTGACAATACTATTCTTATGATAACTATCCCAAAACAGCTGACCGTCATGTGTTAAAATAACAACTGACTGTTGTTACTTAATTACCTAATTCCATGTGTTTTTTTTTTTTTTTTTTTTTAAATCCAATATTGCTCTAGAATGGAGAAAACAAAAACTTTTGACTGGGTAGAGAGAGAGAGAGAGAAAGAGAGAGAGAGAGAGAGAGACAGAAAGAGAGAGAGGGTGGGGGAGTATAAATGCAACATATGCAACAAGAGAGGAGTCAAAAAGGGCAAAACCAAAAACACCTCACGAAAGTAAAAGCAGAGACACCTTCCATTTTAGGAGAAAAATGAAAGTACCCAAATGCTCTGGCTGACATTAATTGACGTTGTAGTAAAATATGTGTAATAATCTCAGAGAACACTAACGAGGACGGTAGATTTAATTTTTTAAGCTTTTCTCTGTTTAATTTTAGCTGCAGTGCCTAAGTGATTTGCTTTCTTTCAATAAAGAGATACAGAGAAAGATCTATTTAAATGCACAAAATGCAAGTAATTTTTGCTTTTATTTTAAATATTTTTCTCATAAGTAGTTTATCCTCGTCAGTATTACTGTAACTATGAATCATTTTCAGAGATGCTAATAAGTCAGAGGAGTAACAAGCTGTTAAAAGTTATGTTGTTACATTATTATAAATACGACAAACTAACAAAATAATACACATATTCTATTTGCTACTGTTGACCCAATGATCTCCATATATGGTATATGGAGATAATGATTTATTCATCCCTATATAATTTTACAGGCCAAAAGATCCAGTGACATTTACTGTGATTTCATATTGCCAGACCCACCAATCTTTGTTTTTTTTATATTAAATGACAGTACCTGGAAGCCACCTTTCCCAATCTCACATGATTTGTGGGCTCTCAGGTCTTGTATGGTTCACTCGTTTTCAAGGTGAATGGAAAAAATTTGTATAATATGGAATAAAATCTTGATGTATACTTTTGTTTGGAGTTCTCACCACATGGAGATCACTCACTGCTGCTGAGGACGAACGCATACGGTCTGCTCATAGATACACGCGACTATTGAGAATGACTCTACTTTCCATGAAACCATTAAGATTGCTCTGAACTGCAGTTGACAGTGTTACTATGCTGCCTTATAACTCTGATATTTTTAGAACTGAAATTGCCATCAACAATTTTGCACCTGAGTCTCCATCAGTGAACAGTTGATAATCTCATCTAAGCGGACTTCATGTTAACTGAAATGAATTTCCTGTTATACAATAGCACCTTTGGCCTCAGAACACACAGCTTAAGAACGGATCTATTTATGGTCATACTTTTTGGTCTCACTCAAATAAAGATGGGTTCCCTTTTGATTATTGTTCCTTCAAGGTTTCTTCCTCATGTCATATCCTAATATAAAAATACATATCCTAAATCTTTAAATATATAGGTACAGAATTTTTATTTCTGTAAAATGTTTGTCACATTGTCCATGGTCAAAAACTAAAAAAAAAAGACAAGGAATTTAACCTGAAAGATACAGTGTTAATGGTGATGCTAATTAAATAGTGATTATGTTTTTTTCCTCTCCTGTGTCAGACAGCACTTAAATGCAGTCAAACACTACAAGCAGCAAACCATTAGTGAAAATTGTCACCCATGTGACATTGTCTTATATAAAAATTATAATTCTATGCATTTTTTTTTTACTGTTTACTACCATCGAGTATACAGCTAATTATATTTTTCCTAACCCTGAAATAGTGCTAATGTAGTCATTTCCAGCCCTAACTATTGATAATTAAATCATTAAATTCAGTTTTTAATGGTATATCCTGAGCAGAAGAAAATCCTATATGATAACATCCTATAACAGGTTTAAAATAAACAGCGCTTGCAGCCACATTTCAGCAGAGTACACACAGCTGACACCTGATCTGCCGATCTCGACGTGAAACCAGACGGTTCATGCTTAACTCAAAATATGGAAATCCACAACTAGATAATCAGGTCTTATTTCAGCTTTGTATGTTTGGTTTTCTGCTCTTGCGCATGTAGGTCCATTGGTACTGTACTGTGTTTCCACACACACTTCCTAAGCTAAACCATGAAGCAATGTTAGGAGCACAGAAAGCGGTTACACCAGGGAGAAAGCGGCACTTCGGCATTTCGTTAGAGCGTGGAGAAGTGAGGACTAGGAAGTGTGAACACATCTCACAATGACAAAGGGGGAAAAAGTAACAGAGAACCACTCCCTCCTTCCCCAACCTCCGCCATCTTTAATTAGAAGTGGTAGCTTGCTGCGAGTGGCATGGCTATTAACAGAACAGCATCGACCTGACAAACACTGTTAACACTCCATTTTTACAGTCGTTCCTTAATAACAGTATTGCTCGATAATCTTGCGTGTTTAGTGGAAGAAACAGCGCTCAAATAATTTACTTGTTGGAGACAAAAGTTGAAATTTACCAATCTAGCTTAAAAGTAGTAAAACTACATCACACTATTTAAACACTACAAGATCAGGAGCCAGTTTAGTCCAGAAAGTAACTTGAGTAAAAGCAGAAGTTGCTAAATATCCAACATCCACACAAGCATGAAACCACTTAACTGTAATGAATTTAAGTAACCATTGTAGGAGTAAATCTAAATATTTCTAATTATAAGCATTCTTTTTATATAACCTCTTATTTTTGATCATTTCAGTCCATCTTAGAACATGTGCTGTACATACGCACTATAAACGCGCCAACATACGTACACATTACATTCAATTAATGCATGATGATTTATTTATCTATTCAGAATTTCTTACTAAAGAACCCAAGTTTAAAAAGTATATGCATGGAGTATTTTCACTCTGTTACTCTGCTACATGAGTCAGCATATGGAGCATAAAAATAGCATGAAGTCAAATACATACGTATCATGTACAACTGCTTCACTTCCTGTACGGTGCTCTGAAAACTCGATACAACCATACAAGAAGAATAAATAACTGCCCAGAGATTTTGTTTAATACATAGAACTGTTAACATTCCATCCTGTTCTGCATTGTTACTTACTTACCCAAACCATTAAAATAAAAAAGGGGCATTTTCTAATATTCATATTTGGTAAAAAATAAATAAATAAATAAATAAATAAAGAAAAGCATGCATAAATTATGTTCTTAAAATATTAAAAATGTGTCAGCAGATGGGTAGGAAGGTGTTGGGCACTATACATTTGAATAAAAGGTGTGTGCGTGCGGGTGTGAGTGTGTATAAATTGATAATTTAGCTCATACCTGTGTGTGGTGCTGGTGCAGAGCTCCTTCTGAAAGCGAGACAGGAACTCACCCGAACACCACATGCTGCTCACCGCTATGCATTCTGGGTGAGAGCTTCTCTGTAGAGTATGGCGCGCTGCAAGCGGAAGCAACACCTACAACACAGCCACACAGAAGCGTTAGTGTGTGTGTGTGTGTGTGTGTGTGTGTGTATGAGGAGGATGGTACAAAAAAAGTGTTTGAATGTGTGTTTGAGAGATTGCAGTTCTCAGTTATCCATCAGAGGGGAAAAAAATGGTTGGGGTTTTAATATGCAAAACAGAGTGTGTTCGGGTGAATGTACGTGTGTGTGTGTGCAAATTGAAAGACTCAGGATCTCCATGGAAACCTGCCTTTATCTCATTTGCATCTGAATACACAATATGATTCAGAGACATATTAATATCATGAGTCTTGCTTTCAGGACAAGGCTTATAAACAAAACAAAAATTATTTTATCTGCTTATGACTCCTAAATCTCACCTTTAATCTCTGATAATCACAGGCCTGGTTTTAAATGCTCGAATGCAATAGAAACACATTCTAAGGCTATTCTGTGAGATAGAGGAAGCAACATGCACAACGAACCAGACTGCACCGCTTAAGATAACAGTACGGGGAGTTAAACAGGAAGAGGGGCATGTCTGCTAGTCACCCGTGTGTGTACGTGTGTGGGTGTGTGTGAGATAGGGTTATTTCAGTTCTCTTTTTAGGTTGCGCCAGGTGTGTGCGTTTCTGATTAATTGCATTTCTGTTCTGGTTTTAGAATGTAAGCTGCTGCAAGAGATCAAAACATAACGTCACTAACAGAGAGAGGAGAGAAAGAGTGCGAGAATGCGGACAGACTGAGATTAGATGAGATGAAGAAAGAGTGATGCAGGAAGGACAGACAGTGAAACACAGAAACGTCTTTCTCTTTCTGTATAAACATTGCAATGTCAGTGTATAGAGGTAAACATTCCACAGCATTCTGTGTGAGCAAAAACGCTGCACTCCTTCCTCCCTCCAGCCACTAGCATTCAGCTACATTCTGTCACTGCAGCACAAGCTAACACAGACATGCAAAGACACTTGCTTACCTTGCTGTCTCTCTAGCTGGCTCTCTGTCTCACATCCAACACACCACGTCCGTGTCCTCTCTTCTGGCTGCTGGCAGGAAGCAGAATCAGTCCGTCCCTATTTATGGTCCCCAGACACTGCAGTACGCTGAGCGCCTGACACGTTCTTTACCCAGCTCTGCAAAAAAAAAAAGGAAAGTAAAAGATAGGAGGAAAGAAACAAGAAAAATACTGAATTGAAATGTGAAAGGAACCACCATCGAAATTCCACAGTCATGAGCAGATATGGACAGGTATGAAGTCATTTAGTGTGGGACTTGTGATTGACTGTGAGACATCGAGAACTAACAAAGATAACTACTGTTCATAGGCTTGCGTTATCAACAAATCCTACAAGCTTTTTTTAGAGCATGGTTAACAGTAAGCACGGCTAAAAAGCTATCTTCCAGAAACCCATACATGGATTTTGATCCCTAATGAACAAGTCGGCGGTGACTGCAGCAGTAGGGAGAAACATCCCGACATGACATGAGAAGGAATCATGCAAGTAGACTTAAAAGATTGGGATTCATTAATTTCTTAATTTCTCCCAAAAACATGTTAGCAAACAAAACAGCCCAGATTAACTGCCTCTAGGTCCGGGATACTCAATAGGCGGACTCCGGTCTGCATCCGGACCTAAATACGGTTAAATCTGGACCGACGCCAAAACAAACATGCTAATTTAATCATAATCCAAATGAGTTCTCAATGAAGT
>JAQQZS010000018.1:10713685-10727533 GCA_030068045.1 Platyallabes tihoni | reverse complement strand
AAAACAAAATAAAATAAAATATCCTTAATTCAGATTTTATCAATCAATGACATAACATTTATCTTAGCTGGATGGTCAAATTCTAAAAACGTTTAACCTAAAGTAAGGCTATATACTAGAATATTTACAAAACTGAAAGGTTGTCTTATGAATAAAAAAAAAAAACTAAGTTAAAGCAGATAGGCTATAGAAGAGATCATATTATGTTTTTTTATATATTTAAAATTTTTTATTTCTTTTATAGTAAATGAACAGCTCTCTTCTCTCCAATCCACTCTTGCTACGTCTAGACTCATTTGCATACAGAGACGGTGATTGGATGTTTTTTCCGAGGGCTCAGGGGAGAAGTGTGTGTGTGCGCGCGTGTGTGTGTGTGCGCTGCAGCCTGTGAATGAATACACAGCTGAGAGACAGAGAATTGAGGGAAATCTAATACCGTATTGTGTCGTTTTGTGAGGATATTAACATGTGCTTTCTCAACATTTTAAAATTTTGATTTGAGGGGGCAAGACATTTATTTGATACCCCCCCCCCCCCCCGTAGAGCCGGCCTTGTCCCCTATACCATTACACTACTTCCAATAGCTAAACTGTTAATGCAAGGCAGGATGGATCCATGTCTTCATGCTTTTTTTTACACTGAGTTTTGACCCTATTATTTGAATGTTCAATATCAAACCAGGCAACATTTTCTAATTCTATCTTCTATTGTCCAATATTGGCAAGCCTATGTGAATTGCAGGATCAGGTTCCTGTTTTTAGCTGACATGGTTCGACATGTTCAGAATTGATCTTCAGCATACCTCGGTTATAACAGGATGTTATTTGGCTTATTGTTGACTTTTTATCAGCTCAAACAAGTTCTCTCCCATCCTCTGGCATCATTTTTGAACCAAGAACTGCCACTCAGTGGGTGTTTATTTCTTTTTCAGACCATTCTCTGTAAACACTAGAGATGGTTGTATGTGAAAATCCCAGTAGCAGTGTCTGAAATACTCAGACCAGCCTGTCTAGCACCGACAACCATGCTATGTTCAAGCCTTTCCTCCCCCATCCTGGGCTCGGTTTAAACTTCAGCAGATCTTCTTGATTATGTCTAGGTGACTAAATGCATTGAATTGCTGTCATACAGTATGATTGGCGAATAAATGTGTTAACATTGTATATTAATATTGAAGACACTGAAATTATGACAGAACTAATTTGGCATTATGGAGTCAACAGTGTGAAAAGAGTGGAGGAAGGGTAACTGTGTAAGACGAGAAGGGAGAGAGGGGAGGGGCTCCTTACTTTAGCTTTACACACACATACACAAATACACAGCACCTCACAAACGGAAATATTTTTACATTTTTATTTTTACTTTTTTTTTTAAAGGTAAAGTGCAGGTTAATTTGTATTTTGTGTTGATTATTTTTATGTATTTATTTTTTGGGGCTGTGGAACAAATAATTTGAGTCTCCATTATTTCTTATGGGAAAATTCGATTTAGTTTATGCTCGTAATCCAAGGTTTCACTGTAAAACTACATAATTGCATATTACAGTATGACTACATAATAGCATATTTGTTCTGTCATAATTTCAATGTCTTCAGTACTAATATACAATGGTTAAAAAAATAAAAATAGAAAAAAAAACATTGAGAATAGGAAGGTGAGTCCAAACTTTTGTCTAGTACTGTATATACAAATTATAACAAATATAAATGTCATAATGTGTATTGTAACAATGCTAAAACCTGTGATATGACAGAGAAAATCAGAGGAAAGAGCAACAAAACAGACCCACAGACACATTATGCAGATTAGCTTAAAAACTAATGCTTGAACCACCGAAGCAAGTGAACAATTAGAATACCACATACACCAAACTTGTACTCACGGATGTTGACATTTTTCTAATTCATTTAACGGATATCATTTTATATATTATGTATTTATATTCAAAAATCTCAAATCAAAATATTTCTTTCATTACTAGTCAACACAACCACAGTTTGTTGTTCAGTATGTTGTTTTGACACGACCTAAAAGGTGCAACCGAACTTTTTATTCCTTTAAATAAAAACAGCTACAAGGCTGTATCTTTATTCCCTACGCTATATAAAGAAGGAGATCCTCTGTTGCCCAGCAACCAAACCACACAACAGAACTCCTCTTGCATTCTGGGGTGGGAAAAAAAAAAAGATTAAAAAGGTGTAACAAAAACTGGAGATGAAGTCACTCATGCAAAAGACATAATTACACCCTCAGTGGGCAAATTGGGACTGCGGAGACTGGAGAGCATTGAAGAGCCACACCCTGTCTAGAAAAGTCAACAAATGCCTTCAACTACGAGGTCATCTGCTTCTTTTAGGACAGCAAGAGACAAGTGAGAGCAACGAACTCCAAAATACTAAGTCATAACTAAGAGAGCAGGAAGGAGAGAGAGAGAGATAGAAAGTCTGCTTTCCTTTAATTTTGAATCTTAAAGCATTACCACATCTCTGTCTAGCCAATAGCATTGCTCAGTTTAGTGGTGGAGGAAAGTGGAGCATGCAGACAAACAAAGCAAACAGCAAGAAAACCACAGAGCTGTGGTGCAGATGAACTAAAGAACGTATACAGGCTGAGTGAAACAACAGTGTTTTTCGAACTCTGACACCTGTTAGATTATTAAATATTGTGTATTAAGGATCCACTATTCATAAGACAAGACGAGGATAAAGCACAGGATTCAGAGTTGGGAAATGATTTGGTAAATTTAAAGCAGTACAGTAAATTTTTACTTTTTTTTCACTTGATCTCAATCCAATGGATGTGGCAAAAGAAAAGAATTTTTTTTTTGCTTCCATTCCATCAATAAATGTTTATAATAAATGAAATTCAAAACCACGACCATAAACCATGTCCTCCTTAGGACAGGGGTATCACGTTTGTACACAAATAACAAACATTGATGAAGGTAAGCAACAACTGTACATTTTCCCCTTTAAGAATATGTATTCTTATCTCTAAAATTATAACCCATAATCCACACTCAGAAAATTTTTTTTTTTTAAATAGCCTAGATTTGACTGAAAGCATATATATATGACCATTTATATTATATTTATTTCTTTTATGGAATTCCCAACTGCTCCTTTACACAATACTAAACCAAACATTTTCCTTTGTTTCCTCTCACAGAAATGTGTAAAAAGTTTTGTTCATAACTGTAACAGAAACACTACATCTTACATTAGAACTGTTGTGATATCACCATCATAATCATCATCTATATCATCATAAGATAACATTAAGTGAAGAATCCATCTCTTGCATATGCTCATCTCACAAAAATATGGATTAGTAGTGTAAACTATATATTTATTCCTGAACTTTCATTAGCCATTAAAATGCACAATATTCCCCTCCTGACTCAATATACAGTAGACCCCTTACCTCTTTAAAATTTTTAAAATGCGAGCCGTTTCCTTGCATTTGCTCTAGAGGTGAAATCACACTTAGCTCATGCAAGTTAATGAGAAAAAAATAAACATTGGGTCGAGACAGAGTCCATCATGAAAGTAAATAAAGTACTACAAGTGCTACATTTTCTTGCACTCAGGGAACACAGTTTTGCATCGCCTACCTCTGACCTGTCAGTGCTGAATCTTGGTGACTCCAGCGAGCTCCTGTGCTCCTCTGTCTGTCCTGCAGAAACATAAACAAGTATATACAATGCTGAATTATAAAGTATTTCACAGCATGATATTTGTTCTTGTAAGAACATTGGGCCTCTTACTGACCTGTCCTGTTTTAAATAGATATGTTTTGGAACCTCAGACTGCCAAATATGTAGATATACGCTTAGCCATCGCCACATGCCAGCTCATCACGTGCAACACAGGGGAATCCCAAATGACACTGAACTCTTTGTGGGTTCACTACAAAGAGTATCAAGTACTCTCTTAGTGGGGAAATATATATATATATACTCACTAGGGAGCTGTTTCTTATTCAGGCCAAAACACACACACCAACACACTGCGAAAATGAACTGATCTGAGTTTTCATATGCAAAGGGAGTTTTAAGAAACTATTTTGATGCTGTCACTGCAGCCCTCTCAAACGATGCTTTATGTCACAGGGTGCCTACTGTGCTAACTTCTAAATCTCCCTGTGTATTATGCTGTCAAAGCTAGTCCTGCCAGTGTTCTGACTTATACTCAGATCACAGCGTACATCCAAACCACTGCAGGATACAAGCATACCTAATAACGTGCTCGCTCGTTGCTCACTCACTCGCTCTCTGCAGAGCTGTACGTGCATGCGCGCTGCGTGGTGTGATGTTGCTCCCGTCGCCCCCTGGATCCACTCAATTCATCCTGACGCTCTAGCTCTCCTCACAACTTTCATCACTGGTGAATCATCTTTTGTTGTTGTGCAGGGCTCCAGACAAACATAAACCCAAAATATTTAGGAGCCAAAATACATTTTTAGAAATGAAGATTTAACCCTGATAATGTAACCAGATGAACTCATGCAGTCTCCCCTGGAGCCGTAGGTACATGAAACATTAGCTAACATTATCTGATAATGATGACTGAATACTGCGTCCACCTATGATGACGATCACCTCACCTCACCTCTGGACCAATGATATCTGATGGAGATGAGGCAGGATTTGGACAAAGAAAAAGTCAGAGATTTTTCATTTGGCCATTTAGTTTTCTTGTCAGTTGTCGATGTTCCGTGACTGACATTACCTAATGGCACTTGGCAAGTTTCAAAAACTGCCAAGTATTAAAAAAGATAAAAACTTGATCCTTAATGCCATTAAAATAAATTTAACACTGTTTATAAAATACTACCAAATTAAGTGTTAAATAGGTCTCTTCTGTTTTTTGTAATTCACATCATCAAATGTTAGTCACCACATGCATCCAAGTACATTCACTGTGGACAGAGCACGAGAGTACAGGAACACACGTGATGTTCCAGAAGGGCTGCGTTCAGTACAAGCGCTTGCTTGCAAAACATTCGCACACGTATGACAGTCTGATGAACTGTCTTATGTTTACGAATGCTCTCGTTATTGAACACAGCCCTGCTTTACTATCATGCATGTTCCTGTACTCTCGTACCAAGCAGGCGGACACAGCAGAGGAGAGAGTCTGTAACGGGATTAAAGATCACTGCTTTTTTTTGGGGGTTGCCCTTGGTGACTGTCTAGTCGCAAAATAAAAACATTAGGCGCACAGCCGACCATTTCAGTCGCCATCTGGAGTCCTGTTGTAGATGATCCCCCATGGAACCCTAAGGATTTCACTTCCCCAAAGAAGTTTATGCCCCAGGCATAGTATTCTCCAGATGATAATCTTACCTGAATACTGGAGACTTACGCCGTGGAACTGCAGCTGTAATAAACACTGTGACAATATTTCAACACATTTTTAGTGTCTGCATTTACAGTAGACAGTTGTTGAAAAAGTACATCTAGTGAGCTATAATCTTACCATCAGGTGTCACCCAGAAGAGGACAGGTTCCCTTTTACAGTCTGTTTCCTTTCAAGATTCTGTCTTCTTTTTTTGGATCAGTGAGATTTTCTTGCCTGTGTCACATCTGGCTGGCTCACTAGAGAGTTCCAGTGGAGGGGAATGCATCACTGAAGAGAAAGCAAAGACATTCTGTACAAATGTGTGTGTCCAGATTTGTGACAACAGCTTGGGAAAGACTCTGGAGGGAAGTCCAGTTGATATGACTCAAATTTTAGAAAACCGCACCAGAATCTTCACAGACAAGATGTGGCCATATTAATAAGTGCACCATGTTGTTGCCAGAGTCCCTGATTGCACTCTGTACAAAATACACATTCACCTTATACATTTTGTGATTGTGACAATACAGTACATAACTGTTATCTCTCTTTCTCATCTGTTCTCTTCTCTTCACTCTCCCTTACTTCCTCTGTCGAGCTACACATGCGGCTCCTGAGCTGCCAGTGATCCAGACCCCCCTCTGCTCTCTGGACCTGTCTGGTGCCCCGCTTCTGATTGGAGATCTTGTCGCATGGAGGCCTCGTGTTGTCTGCTTGGAATGCTAGTGAGTGACTGGGGACAGTCCCGCCCTCTCTGAGGATTCGCAACTTCAGTCACTCAATAGTTCAGGACTGAAATTCCCTAAAGTCTCTAAAGCAACTTCCAGCTGCCTAACACACAGTATGACTGCAGATCAATCTCAACATTCAATCTGCTATCCTTTATCAGCCAAATGAGGGTGGGTTCGCTGCTCAGTCTGGGTCCTCTCAAGGTTTCTTCATATTGTCTATCTGATCATTTTGAGTTTTCGATACTTTTTCACATTTTGTCCACATTTCCCTCATATTGTTTTGAGACAAGGACCATTGTTAAAAGAAATATAGAAATAAAAGTAAATTACATTTTAATGATTGTCCTGGGTATTTAATGAAACCTTCACATGAAATAAAGCATAAAAGCATAAATCATTTTCAGTGCAACAAGTCTAGTGTACAGTAGGTTTGTCTTTGTTTTTAAATATAATCCGAGAATATGTTGATTTCTACTGTAGGACATCAGTAATAATCACTGTAACTCATAAGCATGGTGTTTTTTAACACTTTAAAATATCAATGCTATGTATTTCAGTAGGTTAGACTGTTCTGTAACTAAAGACTTCACAAAACAGATAAATAAATAAATAAATAAACAAACACGCTTACATATTTCTTTAAGTTTTTAAGTCCTGCTGCTGATTGACATTCAACAGTTTATTACACATCATTTGAGTTCCTAAAACGTCAGAAGAATGAAAGCAGACTGATTTTACCTTCTGACGACAGAATTTCGACATTTTGTTCGTCGTTTTTCGTGTAAAAACAACATCATAACAAACCACTCGGGTTGGCCTGGAAAATTACAGACCCGACAGATTGACAGCGCTGCAACCCAGAGAGCGAACACACTGCCATCTGCTGGATCAAACCTGCATTACAGTCGAGGCTCATACTCACGTCACGTTCAGTAATCAGTGCTGTAGGAGTGTTAGGAGACTAGGAACGAATCTGTGTGATTCTTTATATAGTCAACAACACTGACTATATAAATTATATGGAGATTTCAGGCCCTGTGCTGTGATTGGGCAGTGATTGCATCTGAGTGCAGCACACAGATGAAAATTAATCGCAGAGCAATAGGCAAGGCAGTGTTTAATTCTTGAAGAAAAAAAAGCAGAAACGTAGTGATTGCTCGAGGGTTTTCCTTCACTGCATGCCACACTGTGCTCATTTCACACATTTCCCCCATGGAATCGTGTTAATAAAATGTTGTTAAAGTATTGGTAAAGCTGATATTTCTATATTTTTCTTTGTTTTGTCTCGAGTCTTCAATGTGTGTTCGTGTATTCATTCACTCCAAACACAGGTATTATTAACAGGGTCATACAGAATTTGGGTGTTCAACAGTTAAACAAAAGTTAATGGCAAATTAGCAAACATCAGCCATAAAACAATATTTACAATATTTAAATATACAACACCTTCAGATTCCTCGTCAGGGAGTGGCAGAACAGCTAACGCTCTGGGTTACTGATCAGTTCAAGGCTCTGGTAAGCTGCCACTGGTCAGTAAGGAGCCCTTAATAACCTCCTCTCTGCTGCAAGGCGATATACAATGCCTGACCCTGCTGTCTAACCCAGCTTCCCAACAGGCTGGGAATGCGAGAAACAATATGTTGTAATGTATATTTTTTAAAAAGGGGGCTTCTTTTTCTAATAAACAGGGTGGAAATCCTTACTGATGCATGATCAGTAAAAGCACTAGCTTGAAAAAACAAAAGAAAATCTCAGACCGAAAGTATCAGACTGACCCTGTTTGTCAACACAATATAATTACATCATTATAATAAACAATGAATAGTAGTTAATAAAGGAATTGCCAAGCTGGAATAATTGAATAATCACAGCACATTTAAAGGTAAACTATACACACTATAAATATACACAACCTTGGGGTGCAAGATGTGGCATACTTGGGACAAAATGAAGTACAGAAAAATATGGTAATAACATAAATAGTGTGTTTAATTGTAATGACCAATTCAGTAAGTGTTGCATATTAAATGGTTATGTTTCTATTTATGTTGATTTTTATATTTTAGGTTACTGGAAGAAAAATTCTATTTCAAATTTGTTGGAAATAGATTAAAGTACATAATTTTTTTTTTAGAATAGATGCACATTTTCCTTTTCTGTTTATATTAAAACGCATCTTTTGATTGTAATACAGTACATCAAAAGAATAAAAAAAAATCACAAAATTTTGATCAAGTATCTGGCTTACTATATGGATTTCTTGCTGTAGTTTCCAAATTTACTGTGACACGATAAATGCAAGCAGGTCTTTTGATGTGTAGGAAATTTTTTTATTGATATCAGTTTTTAATCCTGTCCCCAGGAAAAGTTAGGCACGATCAATGTGATGGATGAACCTAAAACTTCACTGACTGAAACTTTGCCTATCTACACATGGAACATGTGGCACATCAGGTTAAAAGGGACATATACCAGTTCATTTTCCTTCGGCTTTTCCTTGAGGGGGTTCTGTAGCACCATTATGATAAGGTCAAATCAAAACTCTCCTTTAGCCACATTCCAGCTCCTCTTGGAAGATCTGCAGATTTTCTTTAGCCAACTGTGAGATCTTGGGTTTTGTAAGGGGGCCCAATGCATAACTGTCTCCTCTTAATCTGAAGGAGCAGTGGATCTATCCTGACGTTCTCCTATATTGTCATGGTCATCACCCTATCACAGTGCATATAAGCTCCGCAACCTGGTGAGGGAACACCATTTCTCCCATTTCAACCTATGACCTTATTCAGTATGACGCAACCAAATGACCAGATTACTGAGTGAACATTACACAGAGATTATTATCTATACACTGGGCTTCTGCTGATCCTTGACAATTGTGAGTAGAAACTAATGTCACTAAACCCTTACAGTGAAATAAGTTAATGGAAATAGCACAATTATCTCTACAACTAAATAATATTTGAAAACATGCCATCCAACCTATCTACTGTATCTATTTCTCATATCCTGTGCAGGGTTGCAGGGAGCCTTTCACAGGGAGCTCAGGGTACAAGGCTGTATATTAATACCTGGACTAATAAAAATGTGTCCCAAATTTTCAAACATTAAATTGGTGGTATAGCGGCATAATGGTTAGCACTGTGGCCTCGCAATCATTCAGGGTCGAGGTTTGATTCCTGCCTCAGGTCTGTTTGTGTGAAGTTTGCATGTTCTCCCCGTGTTTGGTGGGTTTCCTCTGGGTACTCTGGTTTTCTCCCACAGTCCAAAGACATGCAGATTAGGTTAATTGCCTAAGTATAGGCTCTGGAGTATAGGTGTAGGCTCCAGGCCCCTGTAGCCCTGTACACAAGATAAGCAGTATAGAAGATGAATGGATGAATTAATGAAAGAATGAATTCTCAAAAGTCCAAACATATTATTAAAACTAAAATATATCACTAAGATTATTATTATTTATTTTTTTTTTTTTTACTGCTGACAAAGGAACAATCTGTGCTTATGTATTAATATCACTCACTCATCATCTATACAGCTTTTTCCTGTGTACAGAGTTGCAGGGAGCCTAGAGAGAGTTAGGGCACTAGGTAGGGTACACCATGGACTTGCCAATTTTGGACTTTGGACTGTGGGAGGAAACCCACCAAGCACGGGGAGAGCATGCAAACTCCATACAAGCAGAAGCGGGAATCAAACCCGAACCCTGGAAGTGCAAGGCGACAGTGCTAACCACCAAAATGCTCCAAATTCCAGAATATCTGATCTCTTACATTAATCACGTGTCCGCCATTGTACTGTACATAGATTCGCGCGGTTTACCTGCACGCGCCCTGTGGTCTCGCGTGATTTGGCGTGACTGCACTGCGAGAATCTCGCACAGCCGCCATCACTACAGCTACACACACACAAACTGAGTAGTCTGTTAGTGGGCTAAGGACTGACAACAACACTAAGACAGACAAGAGCCCAGGCCTTGGATAAAGGTCGAAAGGGGATTCACAAATGATTATATGTCGCTGTCCTGATTACCAACAACCCCCAAAAACCGTGTTTGATGTTTGAGGAGAGTCAACACACTCACTGAAAAAAATAACAAAAAACAAAACATGTCTAATCTGAGCAAAGGCGGCACCAAGAAGGACACTAAAATGAGGATACGAGCTTTTCCTGTAAGTAGTAGCCGGTGTTATTAAGAACAGAGAAAAATCCCAGCTTTCTCGAGTCCCTGTTTGACATCCTGTGCTAATCTGTGGTGCTGAATCTCTCCTACCTGCTACACGTCTGCTCGCGTACTTACAAGTCTGACTCTAGCAACTAGTCTTACTACAGGCCTCGTGTAGACACAGTGTAATCCGGGCAGCACATTTTCTTATACACACACGTTACACTAATGTTTGTATGTTGCAGAAAACTTTTGGCAGCTAGCTAGCATGTCAGAGAAGTTCAGCTAGCCAGGTAGCATTAGCCCATGGTGCTCCTGTTGGTGTCAGTACACAGCTAGCTATCTTATTTATACTGCTCATTTGTATTGGCATGAAAATTACACACTCAAGGCAGGTTAGTGTGTGAGGTGTGTTTGAGGAGAAGCAACTGATTGTGTGTTAGCTTCGTAGTGTTAAAACTTATAGCATATAGAAAGCTAGGCTTGGTGTTAGCGTTATTTTCTCAGCTTGCTAGTTAGCCAGGTTGCGAGAGCAATAAAACTAATCTCAGAGCCTGAGCTTTAAATCCATCATGTCTGATAAAGATGTAATAAACATGGAGGGGGGGAAAATGCTGCACTGTTTGTTTTGCTGGCCTGATTATCACATTTGCTGTGACAAGAAGTCGCTTTGTTTTAAGCCAGACTACAGACAGACTGCACGTCATTAACTGCAGGCAAACGCAGCACGTGCGGGTCTGGTGTCTGATTACAGATCACCAGATTACAGAAAGCCGAGGCCCGGCTCAGTCACTGGACTTCCAGCCTGTGCACATGAAATAAACATGCCTCCGGTGCTCATCTGTTGTCTTCAATCATTTATGTCAGAATAAGAGACTTTTTGTTTTAAAGAATATCCCTGTTTTGTGCTTATCATCCAGCACTGTGTTTTATATTGTACATATAACCACTGATTTGTTTTACCAGTTTATCCTGGTCAGGGTCCTGGTGAAGCCGGGACCGGAATACAGTCCATCAGTCCATATCCATCCAGGAACCTCTATAGCGCAGCTAGAGACAGTGGTGATTGTATTAATTCCCTTTTTATGACAGAAGGGGGTAGGAGCTTTCACACACTATGGGCAATTGGGAAACGCCGATTAGTCTAATCGGCATATCTTTGGACTGTGGGAGGAAACCAGAGTACTGGAGAAAACCCACCAAGCACAGGGAGAACATGCAAACTCCATGCACACAGACTCCAAGGAGGAAATTGAATGGGACCCTGGAGATGCAAGGCAGTGCTAACCACCAAGCCACTGAGCCACCCATCAGTCCATATGCATATCATATATAAGGGAAAGGAATCACCAGGGACCTCCCGGTACGATATTATCACAATACCTGGGTGCTGATTCGATTTGTATTGCCATTCTGTTGGTATCGCAATTTTATTGATATCCAGTTCTATATTAGACTTTTTGTTTAAAATTTTGTTGCAATTCTAAACAAGCATAGCAGGTAATTTGCTCCTATCACACACGATGTTGTACTGTGTGAACCTGCAGGGTTAGAGAAATTACCTTCAAATCATCTTTGGCTTTTTTTTCTTGGCCCGAATGCTTCTTTGTGTTTGACTCCTTGTTCAGGTGTTGGTAATGTTGCTCTTCTGAACTGTTCAGTTTTTGGTGCAGTGTTAAAGTACAGTGGTACCTCAGCATACAAATTTAATAAAAAAGAGGCGAATTCTGGAGGCGAATTCTTAGACAAAATTTTGTATTGCGGAACACATTTTTCCATAGGAAATTATGAAAAATAATATGAAATAAATAGACTCTCAAAGTAAACTTCACTTAACCATAATTTATGATTCCTCTTGGCACCGACTGCTTTAAAAACGAAAACTGAAAGTGACTGAAAGTTTTCTTCTTCCTAGTGGCATTTTAACATTCTTGGAACTTATGGACCATATCTTCACTAAATCTTGCAATCTTGCACAAAATGCAATAAGAAAAAAAATATGTCAACTTGCTTTGCTTGGCTTTCCACTAAAGCAAACATGTTTTGCACAGTACTCAAAATACACACAACTGGAAGTATGCACGAACAGCTCGGTCACTCATATGGCCAAAATGCTTCATATGCGAGGCAAATTTCTTGCAATATTTTAGTTCTTAAGGTGAAAATTTGCAAAGGGAGGCATCCATATGCTGAGGTACCACTGTAATAGACGCATTGTTCTACCAACACTGTGACAGCTGTCCTGTAACTGTGATTTAAACACAGCAGTCAGTGTGGACATCAGTGTCCCCACTCATAAACACTACACACTGAAAGGGCTTAAGAGCTGTGGGAGGTTCACATTGTAGACTCAACTGGTCAGGGTTAAGATTAAAGTATTGCTTCTGTGACTGATGTGAAAAAACTGTCAAGGTCATTTTAGATATTTTCATGCACACACACACACACACACACACACAATATCCATAATCATATATTATACAGAATATGATACAGAATTCTGCTCAAGGTTGTGATCATGCATGCACATGTTTCTGGTTTTTCATCAGTGTGTTGCAAGAAGGCTTGCTTTTTATTTATATGTTTATGCTAATTTGATTAGTTCCTATTTCTCACATCCACACTGTAGCTCTCGCTCATCACACGACAGCTACTGACTGGGTTGATGACTAGCACAGGCTTCCCCGGAGACACGTGAAGCTAGTCAGTGTATCTCACGGCACCAGTCTCACGGCACCAGTGGCTCTTCCATGCTTGGATGCATCACTGAAGAACTGGCATCTGTTTTAAGGTGTGGTCAGTGCGGCCTTGTTTTTCCTCCAGTGTGTTTTCTGCAGACACAGTGTAAGCACTAAAGTCATGTACTATGAATGTAGTTTTACTGGGAGAAATTGGAAACTTGGTTTAGCCTCTGCTCTACAGTTTGTGTGGTAGTAAAGCAGTTATGTTCCAGTCACCTCTGGTGTAATGACTTGTAATAGGAAGGTAGTGTTACATTGCTCTTAGTGGTTGTTAAGCCACTTTTCACTGCCTGGAATGGGTCCTAGCACTTCTTCTCTATCTCTGTAGTGTAATGTGTTCTTAAAGTATCAAGTAGTCAAAGTATCAAAAGAGTTGTGGATGTGAATCCTGGTTCTGTTCCCAGAATTTCGATACTGTGGTCCGAGCAGTGGCTTGATGAGCGTGCATGGGGCATTTTTCCTCATGACATGGGTTCGTCTGACCATCTTCTATTGAGTAAATTGAATTCTCTCAAAATTGAACAAACTTTCTTTCCATTTTTTCATCATAGAATGCTGAACTTCTCTCCTGGAAACTGATCACGTCACCTAATGTCACCACTATGTGGGGCAAATGTCGCAGAACTTCTGCCATTCTGATTATTAGATTATTAGGGGTGCGTTGGGGTCCAGGTAAATGCACGTATTGTGCTTCCGCGCCACGCAGCTAAGAGCCGTGTCTGAGGATTTTATTCTGTGTCATATCTGATTACATAAACACATTCACGTACACCAGTGGTTCTCAAAGTGTGGGGAGCACCCCACTAGTGGGGAATACAGACATGACAGGTGGGGCGCAATGAACGGGAGGAAATTAGTGGAAAATAATAGGAATG
>JAQQZS010000018.1:10659503-10673771 GCA_030068045.1 Platyallabes tihoni | reverse complement strand
TGGGTGAAACAGAAAGCAGGAATTGATCTGCATTCATACTGTGTGTTAGGTGGCAGGCAGTTCAGCATAACAGTTGACGTTAATTGATGTTAATATGGAGTCCAGGTAGTTATTGGAGGCCCAGGTAGACTTGTAGGAAATTCCAGTCCCGGACTATCGAGCGACTGCAGCCAAGTCAAGTCCTTGATGCCTTGACCTGTGTCATCATTTTGTTAGCATCATTCTTTGGTAAAACAGTGCCTTGCTGATGAGATTTACCACCCAGATACATGTATTTGTTCATCCATGCAAGTTTGACGTCTAAACACTTAACAAAATAACCAATGTTTGTGGAACTTAAAGCACCAAAGAAAGAAATTGCAGCTTTAAAACTACACTGGCATTTCTTACATATACCTCCTACTATACAGTAGTTACACTACATGTCCTTATTTCTTGCCTCACTTGTTGCTTTACCTGTACAAGTTCAACATCTGCGTAGACAAATGTGCAGTCGAGGTACAAAATTTATTTACAGCATAACTCATTTAAAAGTTTGTTTACTGCTGTAAGTTGTGAGCAGCCATGATGATTTAATGTCACTTTATGACTTTATGATCTCTCTGTATTGCTTTGTACACAGGTACGCCAGTCTGTATTTCTGCTGTGGTTTGGAGGACCAGGACAACGAGCTGTTGGCTTTGGAAGTGCTGCATCGATATGTTGAACTGCTTGATAAGTACTTTGGCAACGTAAGTACATGTAAACAGCTATTATGTAGAATATCACTATGACCCACTACATCCTCATATAACCATGAAAACTTTTTAATCTCATGTGAACATTGAACTTGTAATTTAACATGCCTGATACTATTAATACTATTTCTTAAATAGTATTCATGTTTACTTCATGTTTATGTCGTGTTTATTTTATGTTTATTTCATTCTCTTGTAGTCCCTTATTGGTAAATAAAAGGTGAAGTTGAATAATATATTCAATATTCATACAGTTTTCTTACTAACATAGATTAATTACAGAGTATTCTTCATTGTCAGAAAAAGGGGCACATCTCAGAGTGGTGTGAAACATTAGCTTTTAGCTTTGTTTAAAACTGTACAACTTCGACATTTTAAGAGTTAATTTGGCCTGTCTCCACAGGTGTGTGAGCTAGACATCATCTTTAACTTTGAGAAGGCGTATTTCATTTTGGATGAGTTCCTAATGGGGGGAGAAATACAGGAAACATCAAAACAATCCATCGCTAAATCCATTGAGGCTTCAGACATGTTGCAAGAGGTGAGGTATTTAGTTCAGTAAGTCAGAGGTATTGCATGGAACTATAAATTATAATATCATTTTCACCTAGGGGAGGTTGATCACTAACCAATACATCAACATGAATCTTAGTTGAGACCAAGTTAGAAATGTTATTGCATTTGTTAAATTAGAACAAAAAATTATTTTCATAAACATCAGAAATGCACTGAACATATGAGCAAGCAAGACTCCTTATTTAATAATACTGGCTTTCTGAACAATTATCACAAATGGTACACACCTCCTAATGAGTTCTGAAAAAAGAGCTTAATTAATGCAGATGGAAGGTTGTAAAAAGGTTATGAATGTACAGTTCACTGCACTTTCTCCCTTCCAGACGATGGAAGAATACATGAGCAAGCCGGCCTTTTAGCAGCGTCTCAGAGGAAAGCTGCATTCATCAGTGAAAAGGAAAAGAAAAAGGAAATTTCTCTGCCTCCCCATATAACACTCAACAGACCATGGCTTCTGATTACACTTTTATTTTAGGAGCTAAAGAAGATGTGAAGTTGCTGTTAAAAGTCTGTATGTGAAGGAAATCACTAAACCTAATACATCTGGGAGAAACATTCTCTATGCTTTTCCAGACACATTTTCATATATATTTTTTTAAACAGTAGTTGTTCTGACTTACATTATGATGTATTTGTGCAGTGCTTGACTTTAACACTTTTTACCCTCTTCAGCTCCTTTGTTACTTGAATAGTTGACTTAAAGCATTCCACACATTACAGACAGAGTATGGACTTGAGATAATTTGAGTAAAGAACACAGTGCAAGTGTATTATCCTTACTGTTGTTAGTTCTAGATTTCACAGTGTGGCAGAAAGTTTCACTATACACATCCTCTTTACCTGGATAACAGATTAATAGAATGATTTGCAATAATTCTACTGAACCTCAAATTAATGTAAAGTGCCTACTTAGTATGTCTCGCATTTTTAATGAGTATGTTGGGTCTTATCAAAGCAGTTGTTTGAATTTTGAAAAATGATTTTATATGCTTTGAGCTGATTAATTCCTATTATGCTATGATGATTAAATAGTAAAAATATACGCTGTTAATAGAGACATTAAAAAGTATTTTGATACACTTCCGGTCCACTCGTGTTCTTGTTCCAACCGGAGCTGTCCAAGTGCTGACGTGACGTTATGCAGTGATAACGTATGCAGCTCCCCATTCAGGATTTCGCAGCCTGCTTGGTGAAGAGCGCAGGCGTCACATTATAGTGTAACATCTGGATATGTTTATTTAAGGGATCTTTTAAAGCGAGAAACATCTTAATGTCAACATGAACAGTTTTCCACATGACAACGTTACGTTTGAATGATAACAAACCGTAATAAAGACTGGTCATGGTTAATAATTCAACACAATACAGCGAGAGGAAAAATAATACAGTAATGCTTTATTAATCTTTGAGTCATTTCACACTTCAGAACAGGTACAAAATGACTGGAACAGGACCACATCCACCTTTGCCTAATAATGCTATAGCTCCGTAGTGCTCAGTATAAGGAGAGCACGTCATACTAAACGCACGCTGCAAAAATACACTTGAAACACTAATAACCCAAAAAAAGACAAAATGTCGTTTACTCTTGCACGTTTGTATACGGTGTATTATGTACATAATATAGAATTTCATCCTAAAGCACTTAACGTTGGTTAATCTTGAGGAAATCGAGGCATTTGTAAGGAGAGGGTGGGGAATGTTTTCCCTTGTGGTTCATTCTTACCCACTACATTCCAGCGACCAGTTTAGTATGATGCTCTTTCTCTCCCTCGGTTACCGACTCGGGGATTTGCTGATCAGCCTGCTCTGGTGTCGCGATCTCGGTCGGTGTTTTTTGCTGCACTTCCTCCTCGTTCTTGCCCTGCGTGTCTCTCTTCGCAGGTGCGCCCTTCCCCGTGTCCACTTGATCGAAGTAATCTTTCATTGCCTCCTCGTAAATTTCGTATGGAAACAGTGCATTAGAAGAGTCCACGGCTCTTTTGCGATCTGGTGAACTGCTATCAGGATACTCGGTTAAAAGTTTGGCGGCAAGGAAGGTGGCCACTTCGTCTTCATCCACAGCGTCATCATAGTCATCTTTCCGTTTGCTTGGCGCTCTGTTCAGCTCCGACACGGCGAAACTCCCGCGTCTTCCGCTTGGCGCGAAATATCTTGACATGGGCGTTTTATATGGTCTCGGTTTAACGAAATATTTTGCGTTTTTATTGGCCATGTTTCCCAGACCCAGGACTTTGAGGATATCTTCAGTCTTAACATCGGGAGGAATGTCGCTTACTGTGACTTCCGGTTGGCGTCCGTTGTAATATTTGATGACGCGGCTCCGGTAGCGAGGCGTGCTGGGTTTCCTCGCCTCCTGCGGTTCGGGTAGTCGTTGCTGTTTCCGAGTCTCCTCCATAAACAGCATGCCGACCAAATCTTCAGGTGGGATTTGGAGCTTCATAGAGACAGTTGACAGCAGCTGCTTGATGGCCCGCGGGTCTAGAAGAGAGGGCATGTTCAGCAGTCTTCTCCTACCGCTCTGCGCTTCTGCCAGGTCGCGCTTCTGCGCCTGATCGCTCATTTCCAGCACCTTCAGCAAGACGTAGTCCACAAGTTTTGTGTCGTCATCTGTATTATCTGTGGTTTCGAGCGCAGGGGCTGCTCGTCTATCCGTCACCTCGCGCGCCTCCTCACTGTCTTCTAATCCTCTTTCAAACTCTTCATGACTGCCCTTCACCATCTCCTCGGTCTCCACCTGCTCCTCTAACGGCACCCAGTCCTCACCCCCAGTCACGTCTTCATACGCCAGGTTGCGAGGCCTGTACCCGTCCTCGTCATCTTCATCATTCTCCTCCTCTGCCTCGTCTCTCTTTAAGTTCTGTGAGTTAGACAGTTTACCGAGCTCTTCGAATATGGAGCGCATGTTGGCGAGGCTCTGCGGCGTGTACTGCCCGTCCAGGTCCTCCGTGGCTCGCTTGTTGCCCCGGACGTTTTCCTCGTCTTCAAACATGAGTGGATATTTCTTGTGAGGCCTCACCACGGCTCCGGTCTCGGTCCCGGGACTTTCGGCTTCAGTCACCGGCCGTCTGATTTTATGAAAGCGGCGCACGTTTCCCGGGGTCATTGCGCTGTCTGGGGTTTGATCGAGAACCCTGAACAGAGCTCGAACCCATTCCGGTGCCTTATTATCAGGCCAGCTGGCAGCGTCCTTGCGGATAGGCGCGTCCTCGTCCCGAAGCGAAGCGAGTTGCACTAGGAGGCGGAATTTGTCTACTTCGTCGTAATCTCCGGTCGGACCTTCGGAGTCGTCGGTGCGCCGTTTCAGGCTCTCAATGTACTCCAAGGCTTTGATCATGTCAGAGTTAGGGCTCATATACGCGTCCTGAGTGCCGCTGCCTCCTCGCAGTCGGTGGTGACGGGTGACGGATGCGCCATGCACAGACACAGAGTGCAGGAGAACCACCAGGGCAAGCGCTGAGAGCTTGCTTAATGAACGCGTCATGCCGCCTAAACAAGGGAATAAAAATCACACACAGAGAGACTCAATATAGTTAACATCACAGAAGGCTATTGGGAATGCAATCAACTAGACTAAATAAAAAAAACAGTACTCACGTCAGGCTCTTAACGGCCCCGAGTGTTAAAGTACTACGCAAATTATTTATTCCCCCACAAGATCATGAACTCGAAGGAATCCTGAGCAGATCTGAGCTGTGTAGCATCATAACATGTTTTTAAACGACTACAGGATCGGGCGGATGACTCACAACCCCCCCCCCCCCGCCCCCTCCCCTGGTGTCAAGGGAACCTTTTACTTGTGGCTACCGTCACTCGGCTAACGTCTTATCTCTACACGTCGCTAAATACAAGAAAAGCTAAACGAAATCCGTTGAATCCGTGTAACGATGAATTCTAAGTGAAATAAAATCAATGCAGGTGATGAGCTCGCAGCAGAGCCACACCGATACAATCAAAACAGTAATGTAAAAAAAGAGCTTCGCCATCTGTTATGGCTACTTGTATACTTTATTTGCACAAAACAGATTCACGATGCAAATCGTTTACAGTCGCCTTCCTTACCTGTTTTTTATTTTTATTTTTTTTTTTTTATAACGAGGTAGGAGCTTAGAGAATGGATGGCAGCGAAAATAGCATTTCCCCCCGTGCGCGCGAGACTCTTGCGTGTGCCTGTAGGCTTCTGTTTCAGCACCGGGACAGCTCCCTCGCGCGCTATATGAGGCAACACCTGACCGCGTGCGTCACAGCCATACACGTAATACACGGCCCGGTCCCCGTCTCCCTGACATGAGAGAACGCAGGGAGCAAGCAGTCCTTGTTTTAAGAATTTTAAGAGTTTTTATGATTTCTGTTGCTTTATTCATGAAGGTGGTCTTCTATTTTTGTTTCGAGTTGAAGAACGAGGACAATGCAGTGGAGGGAAAACTGCTTTCCTTCAAGAGAACTGATTTTTCTTGCGCGATGCGCATGCATAAGCCCTGAGATAAAAACCAAAATTTCAAAGACAATAACAAGTAATTGTTTAATTCTATTTTAAAAACTGCGTTTTTAAACTGGAGGTTTAAATATGATATTGTAAGAAACCCAGTTAGATTTGCGCAATACATTGTGTTTTCATTCTGACGCACGGGAGTCATGGAGTTAAATCCTCCGGCGATGACTCACAGACACACACACACACACACACTGGGAGCGACAGAGTCGTTCTGGCGGATCCATCATCCGCAGTGGGAAGACCGCTACTGATAAATGCTGTGGTGATGATCAAGTTTCTCACTCTGTCACTAAAATCGATAGAATATCGTGATGGATCAACCAGACAGTTATTGCACAATTCTATGGAAAAGGTCAGCTGTTCAGCACCCCGTCTGTCTGTAGGAACATTTGTGCTCTGCAGAAAAAAAAATTCCAAAGAATGTTCTCTTTACTGCTTGCCATAGGGCAGTGTACTGACCTGCAATTTAACTTAGAGCTGAAAAACCGAAAGAACAGGGCAGAGTGACTAGTGAAACTATCCAATGCACTACCAGGGTGTGTGCACGATGCTCTGCCTTTACTAAAAATAAATGAATAATACAGATGTCATTATGCCCCAACATACCCTAAATAGCCACCAGTAATTCTACAGAAATAAGAAGCAATGTAACTACCTAATTTAATAGGAAACATGCTTTCAAAACACCCTGCAACATGACATTGTTACCCTTCTGCCAGTTTGGAATGCTGGTCTCGGAATTATTTTGTTGTTGTTGTTTTGCTTGACCAGAGAAGACTCCTTTAAAATGCTATGATCATCTGCAAAACTTTAAATTTTGGCTGTTGTACAACCACAGGTGTATCCCCAAAGATTTGATGGACTAAAATTCTGAGATAATGAATAAAAGCTGGAATAAATGTGGTCCCTAATCAACTGTTTTAAATTTATCCCTGATATAAACTGAAGTAGAGGCCCTAACTGACATAAGAAATGTATTTAATGAGTGAGTGAAAAACCTAAAGGTATGTCAATGTTTCATTTCAACAGTAGGTGTAGATTCAATGGCCCAGTACGATGTCTATTGGAGACTTTGAATACTGATTATGGTCTATATTTTTTGTGAGCATAAAATTATAAATGAAAGTTTCTCCAAGTTTCCTCAGATTGCCTACAGCCTCTTCAAAGCACCTAACAAGAGAATCCAAGGATCGTACTGAGCCTTGAGGCCTGACACACAATAGCCAGACTGTAGTCATAAAAATGTCACTTGTTATACACAGTCATGTTTTCCAACAAAAAGTTATGTATTAAAGAACCATTTTAAAGGGCTTTATTATTCACAGTGTACAACAGGACTCTATACTATGCCCAATGCAGTATATTACTATTGTACTACTACAGTACATCTACTATTGCCATTAGCAAACTTAAAAGCAAAGATTCAGTTTTCCTAATTATTATTATTATTATTAAGTAAAAGTAGTAGTAGTATGGGGCAGGGGTGGCTTGGCGGTTAAGGCATTGAACTGCTGAGTAGGAGGTCCCCGGTTCAAGCCCCCACAGTCCCAGGCTACCACTGAGGCATTAGAGTAAAATCAGCTTTGGCTGAAAATAAATAAACTAGCTAATTTAAACACCTGCCTGCATGCTTAGGCTTTATGGCACTTGCATATTTGTTTAGAATATTTGGAGGCTTACTTTAATATAGCCATGATCTAAACACAGCATGAGGGTAGAACAATCTTTTTCTTCTTCTTCTTCTTTGTTGTAGAACAATGAATCTTGTAAATTAGTGACTATGAGGTGGTAAATAAAGCATTTACAAAAAATGTCTAATCAAAGATATTGCAACATTTCTAAGGTTTTTTTTTTGGACATATATGTGGTTGTTTGAGCTGTCTGATCTCTGGGGATCTGAGAAGAGATTGAAGAAATCGACATGAGTCACCAGTGCAAAGCCTTCCAACCAATCACACTTCAGCAGGGGAATTAGAAAGACAGTGAAAAGGTTGCTTGAATAAATGAAGCCAGATAAACCTGATTTGCTTAAAAAAATATATAATGCTTTACTGGCAATGCCATATCATTGCTTTCAGCCAGCAAGTGAAACTTGTTTGTATTTCACAGGAATAGAGATTGGAAATGTATCACTATTAGAAACCACTAATTACATTTAATTGTCTCAGTTGATTGCATAGAAAGATTTTACTAAATTCAAATATCCCCCCCCCCCTTACTAAAGCTATTATATACGTTATCACTCAGAATTCTACAGTAAATGAGATGCATAACCATTACTGGAACTCTTATTTTCATTCAGGGGTGTTCATATTGTCACACACTGACACAAAACATGACACAAAACCGTATTTATTCTGCCTCTCACTGTATTTTTCTCATTTATATGCATCATTTAAATTTTTTTCTCAAGCCAAGTCAGTTCATTTCAAGCCCAAATCATGGGAATAAGAATGACTCAGTTATATCATTCTTAATGGAATGGAACTGATTATAAATAGCTGTTGTGGAGGTGTCACTGTTGTCATGTTTTCTGCTTTCTTTTTTTTTTTTAGACCATAATGCATCTGATTGGCAGAGATGTCCGTGGGTGGGCCAACTGGGGATTCTCTTAACACAGCCAGAATTTGTATTAGCTGTCTGAAGTGAAGAACAGATGGAGAAAGCAGCGCAGTCTTTTTAAATAAACCCTTAAAAAGAATGACAAAGTGATTAATTAGTGTAAGTTGTCAGCTGATTATAGGGTGTCAATTTATCCAAACACAGACAGTGACTAGAAAAACAATGCCTTGTTAGTGACGGAGTATGAGCTTTACAAAAAGGAGGTATTTCAACACCCAGAGAACTGAATCTAACCTATGTTCTAGATAGATAAGCTAGTTAATTAGCCAGTCAACAGAGGTGGTAAAAACATTGTCATGGTTACACTGTGTGCCGAGTGAACCTTTTGTGAACCGAGTGAATCAGTGACAGCTCTTTTTCTGTTAATATTTTTAAAGGCTGGTGTGAAAATGCATGAATAAATGTATAGATTTTGTTTGTTTAAAAAAAGAAAAAAAAACACTGATTATTGATTCAGGTGAGAAAAATGTTATAATATGGTGCTCCAGAACATTCAGAGTCATTCACAGTCAGTGCTTCATTAGGGTTGGCAGGTCAAAACTGGCAGAATTTTTTATGTGCATGTCATGAACCACCTCAGATGAGTGAAATATCATCAGAAAGTAAACAGTCCAGCTACATGGTGACAGATGAAAGCAGCAGTGTACCAGGAGGGGGTGTGGGAGTGTAAACAAAGGAGAAAGTAACTTAGGCTGTTTTTATGTATGAAGTCTGAATATTAATATGTATGTTTATAAAGCAATATGGAGTTACTGTTGTGATGATTTAACTGATATTGTGCCGTTTTTCCCCACAAACTAAACTCACTTTGTCCCTTCAGTTATTGACCATTTTATCAAGTATATTTCCATGTCGATGCACTTTGTAGACATACACTTTCTGATTCTAACCCATTTGTTACTAAGTATTATTCTCTGATCAAGGGTTAGAGAATAATAGCATGAACTATGTGTGGAAGGCGTGAGCTATAAACCCACAGATTGAAAAACATGGTAGTGAATCTACTAAAACATGTCCTGTTCGTTTACACAAATTAAAAAATAATAATATCTGGTCAGCTGTCATTAGGGAAGGTTGTTTTCTAATAAACTGGCAACCCAGGTCGTGTGTGTGGTTATGCTACAGATTGTTGTGCGATTTCATTATACATTCCCCTTGCTTGAGCTGTTTTTACCCCTTTTTTTTTTTAATTGAATGATTTGTCTTTCTCTCTTTTATTTCCCCTTTGTCTCTGGCTCTGCCTCACTCACTGGTATTCTCATATTCATTTTCTCCCTGAAGTTAGACCTTTGAATAAGGGCTCCATAATGTGCTTCATGGAATGTCAGTCAAGAGCAGTCATGTGGCAGTCAACAAATTTCACTATTTATCAAACAAAAGCAGCATATCTGAACTTCGAGGCTATGTATTTGAGAGAAAGTGAGAGAGAATGTGTGTGTGTGTGTGTGTGTCTGTGTCTGTGTGTGTGTGTGAGTGAGAGAGAGTATAAAAATACCATTGGGTGGAGATGACTCATGGCTATGGGAAGGGCAAAAGCATAGCTAGATGAGGGGATGTATTGTGTGTTTGTGGGTTGTGTGTTAAAGAAATATTAATTAACACACCATTATATTCATTATGCACACAAATAGATGATTATGTTCCTGTGCAATCAGCACAGCAGAAACATGCGGCTTATCACACACCCCATCTTTTTTCCGTCTCACTCTTTGTGTCCTTTTCTCCCTCTTCATGCCTTCCTCTGGTCGCTGTCTCCATGGTGATCCCAGCTTTTCTTCTGTTTTCTATCATCTTTATTGAAAGGTGAACTGAAAGGCAGCAGCAGGTGGATTCTAATGAGGGGACCAGCAGATCTCTCTCTCCCTCTCTCTCTCCCATACACGCACACATACACACAAACACATAGCTGTGATGCCTCATTTGTATGAAAGTAAAGTCAATTGTTTAGAAATTGTTATTCCAGTTGACACATATTTTATATCCATTTTACATTGCTACCACGAGTTTGTGTGAATAAATAATGTCGTTATCAGATTTGTTTCTTTCATTTACTGTGCATGTTTAGATTAATAGCTTAATGATCGAGCAAAATATTGTAGATGTTTGTTAAATGCACATTTTTATTAGTCCTTCACATTCATACCTTTATGCTCCCTGTCTCCCTCTCTCTGACTCATGCTTTGACGCATTTCCTTACGCATGTAAGTGTGTGTGTGTGTGTGTGTGTGTGTGTGTGAGAGAGAGAGAGAGAGAGAGAGAGAGCAAGCACTATCATTCATCTTGAGTAACAGCCTTACCATCTCTTCAATAAGGAGCAATGATTCTCAGTGACCAGTGCAAACCAGTCATAGATTTCCTACAATCCTGTCCTAACTTACTAGGATATTTAAAAACAATACTCTAAATTACTCTACAGCACTTTTCAATGTTATAGATTATTTGGGGAAGGTGGATAGAGATCTGATATTAAATTTACAGTCATGAGTTAGAAAAATGTTGGACTATGTTGTTCTATGTTTTTTTTATTTTCATGAGCATGTGATTAATTAATAGATGACTAATTCATCTATTACCTTTGGATGGCCTTGAACATTAAAATGTCTTTCCTGAGCTGAGCATCAGAAAAAATTATTCTCTTAAGATTGTGCGTAGAATCCAGATGATGCCGCAGTGACCTGTAGCTGAGAGCTAAGGGAAAAAATAGCTGGGCTTTAAGCATGGAAGGGATGGCATGCTATCTCTTCTCTGTCGATCACAGCAACACTGGCACATCACAAATATCTGTTAGATCATGTATGTGGAATATGGTAGATAGTGTTAAGTGACTGCTGTGTGTGACGGTTTAAACAAGATGTAGATTCAGGCTTGCTTCATGTTTCTCAAAGGAAGCACTTGTTACACTTCAGAATGATGTAATTGCTTTTCCTTATCATTTTGTTTGTTCAGATGTATAAAAAGCTGCAGTTATTGACTAAAATTTTACAATTGGGAAACAAAGGCAGAGTGAAAATATAGAAAATCATCAACATTACCATTAGTAGAAAAAGTAGAAAGAAATTTTTTATGTCTAAAGTCTGAATATTAATATGTATGTTTATAAAGCAATATGGAGTTACTGTTGTAATGATTTAACTGATATTGTGCCGTTTCCCCCTCACTTTGTCCCTTCAGTTATTGACCATTTTATCAAGTATGCGGATGTACAGACATACTGTACACTTTCTGATTCTAACCCATTGGAGATGAGCTAAACTGATTTTTGTGCTCCCCTGTACTTTTTACCCCAGTTTGCAACAATGTAGGATCAATGTGTAAGACTTCAGGACTCCACAAGACCTCTGGGAGTACACTGTGGTGTCTGGCACCAGGAAATTCAGTCTGATTTCCTTTGTGTCTATGGGTTGTGGTCTGGGGCCTCTGTGAATCAGACTTGGTGCATCCCATGGGTGCTCGATTGGACTATGCACTGGAGAGTTTTGAAGCCTGGTTTTGCAGGCTTCAAAACTGCTACAGTATGTAATTTAGAATCAATATTAATGTGTTAATGTTATGTGGCAATAATTATATGGCTGATTGGTGTAGATAAAGTAGATAAAGTTTTTACACCCTGTTACGTTTGCAATGTCATGTGATATAAAAACATTAAACCAAGATAAATCACTTTTTCCTGTTTAATGTGGTAAAAGATCCAGCAATATTAAAGTGAAAAACAAAAAGAAATGTTTTAAAAGTATTTGTCGCATACTCATCATCCATATAGTAATTTTGAATAACCTCCACCCCCCAAATCCCCCATACACACCCACACCCACAAAAACTGTTTTGTTTTTTTAAATTAATATTTTCCTAACAATCACAGTAACATTATTAATAACCAGACATTCCTGCAATATGGACAAAAGGACAAAAGGAAACTTATCAGGAAGCCTGCAAAAGACCCACAACAACATTGAAATGGCTGCAGGAATATCTGATAAGTACAGTACTGATTACTTCTTACAATGACATTTTTAAAATATAAATCTGGCCTATGAAAGAAAACATACAATCGCTTCAAACTATGTGGTAAAGGCATTTTCAAAGATCAAAGTAGAGATTTTGGATATAATTCTACAAGTTATGTTTGGCACAAACACAAGACAGCTTATCACCCAAAGAACACCATACTCATGGAGGTGCCTGTATCTTGCTATATTTCCAGTGTTATAATTACCAAAAGCTCAAAACAAAGTCAACATAAAAATGGCCGTAGAAGAAGAAAAAAAAAGAAAAAAGAGTCTAAGTTTAAATATTATTAATAACCAGTGGAATGACTTGGATATTCTTTTACTATTTTGGCAAGAAATATAGAAATCAAATGATTAAAGTAAGGTGTTTGTTTCTACCCCAATGTTTCTATTTGTATATCACATTAAAGATCTGAGATGATTTATCCTGCTTTAATTTTTGACACAATTTTTTAAAAACTTTAACAGGTTACAATTATGTAAGATTTTGGTTGCTAATTCTTTTAATTAAACGTGATAAGCATGAGGTTCATTCAGTTCTTCCAAGCAAATCTTTTCAAGGTTAACTCCCACTCAGAATAACAGGAACATCTTTATAGTTCCCACACAGAACCAACACTACATAGCAATTAAACTCCTATCACTGTCCACTGACAAATGGCAAGGCAAAACAAGTAACACCTAATTATTTGGTTTTGTGTCTGTATATGTGAGTCCTGTATTGTTTTGAAGCTTAAGTTTCAGTAAATCTGGATTATTTGGGGGCTATTAGGAGGGGATGAGAATGATATCTGTGAGCGTGGCACTACACAAAGGAAGATTTTCTTTTTTGCAAAATCACCCACATTGTCTGTGAATGTGCTACCACCAACACAATATACAGACATTAAGAGAAAGTTTCTCATTTCTTTCAAAATGCCAAATGTCATATGTAATTCCATTAATGACATGCTTAATTCTTTGTACATAGGTACACAGAAGGTTCAAACCAGAGAGGTAGCTTTCAGAGTCTTATTACTGGAAATTTGAAGCACATTCTCCTGCCAATCAATAACTCAAACAGTGAATGTGTTTAAATTGCTCCGTGGTCTACAGTAGATCAGCAATTAGCCTTTTATCTAATGCAATTTTATGCCGGGTTTTTGTGAGAGTCTTAATTTTAACCACAGTGTGTAGTTACATATATTGTGTATATGTGTGTGTTTGTGTGTGAAGTTATGTGATGACGCTGTTTGGCTTGCCTGTAGAGCTTTTGCCTCTATCCCCCCTCCTTTCCTGAGGAGGGACTATAAATATCTCACACTGATGATTCATCTACCAGACGTAATAATCTCCCCAGTCATGGGCCCTATGCACAATCAGAGACACAGTAGCTCTTGTTTAGACATCCTTTATATCGTTCTGTGTTTGGATTTTTAGAATTGTTGACTACATTATGTGTGAGTTTAGGAGACCAGGTTGAAATGCATTGATGGTAAGACCCCATCCCCCCAGGCCTTGGTATTAACTGGCTTGGAAGCTTATTAGATTGCTTGCCAATGTGGTCTGGGATGCATTCTGTTGGATGTATTCTGGTAACAAAATAACAGCACATTGTTACGTTTTTAATATTACATATCGATATTTATGGTAGATTTGGCACAATCGGTCAGTAGAGAGAAAACACTTGAAAAGACACATGAAAATAGAGTGTGAATGGTTATTACCCATACAGAAGTTTAATATATATATATATACTACCGTTCAAAAGTTTGGGCAAATTTCTTTGTTTTTGTTTAGTGATTTATTTTCTACATTCTACAACAATACTGGGGATTTCAAAACTATAAAA
>JAQQZS010000018.1:10603477-10614679 GCA_030068045.1 Platyallabes tihoni | reverse complement strand
CAGCAGGTGACATTTATGTTCAGTATTTCGTTTCTATTTAGAAAGATGGTAATTAATTCCTGCTTACCTTTTCCACAACCCCGCCAAACGTTTGTCTTCTCAACTGTGTTCTCTTCTCGCGATGTCTTCTCGTTATGTTTGCTTTGATATTTCCGGTTTTCATAGTGACAAGATCTCTTTGGTTTATCGCAACATGATAACATGTTGAATAAATTACTCTAAATAAATAAATGAATCTAAAACATGTTAAGTTGTTGAATTTCATGCAAATACAACATAATTTATTCATGTTCATTTTGGAAACATGAAATTCTTATGTACAAAACACATATTACATTTTAGTACATGTAACAGGTAGCCAGCTTCCTTTTTTTAGCGAGTGTTGGCTTCTGCACTCAGAACACTCAGTAAATGTTTATAAGTGCTGGAAAATTCATAAGAAAATATTCGTACATTTTCTCCACATTTTCTAAATAACTAGTTAAATATAACATTGTTATCCCTCTTTTCTGTATTCTGTTTTCTGTCTTTCTCCCACTTGCAATCATGGTGATTACAAACAGAGGAAACAGAACAAAAATCTGTGTTAGAGCAGCAATGTAAAGCAGAACAGGAGAGGAAGGTGGAGATGGAGCGAATTATGCAGGAGAACCAAGAGAGCCAGAAGCAACAAGTGCAGCAGATGAAGAAGAAGTTTGAGGAGGAGAAGGTTCAGCAGCAGCAGCAGCTAGAGAAAGCGCTGGAGAGCAAAGTGACCGAACAGAAAGAACTTATTCAAAAAGGATTTAATGAGAAATCCCAGCTGATGCAACTAGAGGTGGAGCGCCTTAAAAAAGAAAAAGATGAACTTTCTCGCAGTTTTTTTAAAGATTATGTTGTTCCTAGTTTTGACATTGCTAAGGAATTGCTCTTAGTGTACATGAGGTATAACAGGATGAAGGAAGGATTTCCAATGATATAAGAACATCATGTGTGTGTACTGTATGTGTTATGCATATGTTTGTATGTATGTATGTACAGTGTGTGTGTGTGTGTGTGTGTGTGTGTGTGTAGTAGTTCTTTTATTGGATGGAACTACAGTACATGTCCAACCTCCGAATCATCATTCTTCCTTAAACCATGTTTTTGTTTGTCCTGATAACAATGTTTGTGCAGACATCCCACATAAGCTGCTCATTTGTCATTGAAGTTGATGTGTTGGAAGCAGAAAATGGGCAAATGTATTTTGATTTGAGTGACTTTGACTATGGCCAAATTGTGATGGCTAAATGACGAGGTCAGAGCAACTCAAAAACTGCAGCTCTTGTGGAATGTTCCTGGACCTACAGTATGGACAGACCCTTGTACGACCACAAGGCCCTGGTTTGTGTGGTACACATCACCAGTACATTCTGAGAGGCACTGCCTTGACAGAAGCATGTGAAACAGGCCGCTTTTTTAGGTTGTAGGTATTCTGGTTTGTGAGTACATGAAGTTTAGTAGTTTAATTGAATAAAATTAGTTAAAATTAAATTGTTGGAGTTGTTTGAATAGAAACTGTTTTAAATGAAGAAATATGTAATTTATAGTGTTAAGAGTTATCAGTAATAGTGATAAACAATAATAATTTGTATTTGTTGTACTATTAATTGTTCTATTCTCTGTTTCTGTTTATTAGAGTTCTTTCTTAGCTGGAAATTTAGGAAAAATAGGAGATATTATCATGTAAGGGAATCTTTTAAAATGGTTGCTCCAAATAAACTTGTATGTTCTACTGGTTGTTATAGTTGTCACTTTGTATGTGCACAAGAATTATAATAAATATTATTTGATTATTGGTCATATTGCATATTTATTTATTTAAAAGTGGAGTGATTGTTGTGCCAGAAAGCACTAGTGTATAATTGACATTGCATTAAGTGGACTGTTATTTGGGTGACAAGCATTCCAAGAACGGGGGGGTTAGACTTCTGAAGTGAACTTCTGTATCTCAGAACGCCATCACTCACTGCTTGATTTCTGAAGGGTAATCACATTTCTGCAATTTCAAAACGGCGGAGAGAGACGCACACCATGACACATCACTGTGTATACAGTCACTTATAATTTTTAAAATAACTTTAATATTTTTTGATAGCTTGTTTGTCTGATCATTTTCGCGTGACTGTTCAATACTGACCGGCAGAGTGCTGAATAGAGATGATTTAGCATCAGTGCTCACCACCACATAAATTGTAAACAGATAAATGTTACTTTATCAGTTGTTTTTATGAATATATGTGCAAAAATCTTTTCTCAAAAATCAAATGATTTTCGGGTCCCTTGTGGCAGTGCCACATTTAACTTAATACTACGCATATTAGCACACAGGGCATTGCTCAAGATTTTGTAAATCATGATTAATGATTGCTTGAATTTTCTAAACCATTATGTATTTCTAATTTACAGTGGAACCTTGGATTACGAGCATAATTCGTTCCGGGAGCGGGCTCGTATTCCAAAACACTCTAAGAAATAATGGAAACTCAAATTATTCGTTCCACAGCCTAAAAAAAATAAATACATACAAATAATTAACACAAAATATGAAGTAAAAAAAATAAACTAATTAACATGCACTTTACCTTAAAAAAAGTAAAAATAAATCCAGACAGATAAGTGTTTCCGTTTATGCGTGCAGGCTCGTCTAGCGGAACACTCTCAAACCGCGCTACTCGCAATCCAAGCTTTCACTGTAATCTGATTCGCCTGTAGTGAAACACAGTCACGTGAATATCTAATGTGTAGAACAAATGGTTAGAAAAGTAACGAGTCGAGTGTAAGAGTAGAGTTTCTTCTTCACAAATCTACTCAAGTAAAAGTAAAAGATATATTGCAGTAAAACTACTAAAAAGGAAGTCCTTTTTTTTTCAAAACATTACTTAAGTAAATGTAACTGAGTAAATGTAACTCATTACTACCCACTTCTGATGATGGTTCGGATTAAGAGCAGATTTGATGTCTCATGTGACAGCTCTATTGAGGAATATCCTATTTATTTGTGCCTTATGTCTGAACTATTATGACTTATGTGTGCATATAGTCTCAAATAAAATTAGAAAAAAGGAGTACCCTCACACACACTTACAGTATATTATAGTTAAAAAACATTGACTGTAGTGTGTTAGAAATTACAGCTGACTATTTATGCCCTATGTGTGCATACAGTCTCTTAGTCTTTTATGTTTGCATAAAATCTGTATCCTCCGCCCTTAAAAAAGAAACAAAGTTTTAATTACAGACTGAAGAGAGTATTGCGCATTTATATTTTACTCTCTCTTTCTCTCTCTCTCATTCATTATCTACCACTTATCCGGTACAGGGGTGCAGGAGGGATGAGGCAGGGTAACTATCCTGCATGTCTTTGGACTGTGGAGGAAAGCGTAGTACCTGCAGAAAACCCACCAAGATGGGAATCAGTATCCCAGTCCTGGAGGTGAAAAGCCACAGTTGTAACCACTAGGACTAAGGCCACATGATAAAGTAAAAGTGAAAGTAAATTCACAGAGTGAAGCTGTTATCCTTTGTTATCTGCCCAATAATTTATTGGACAGATAACAAAGGATAATGTTCTGTTTAATGTCCCAACTGCTGGTCATAAACTTTGCAGTGGCTGTGGTGATTTCTGGGAAAGATACAATTTACATGAAGCAACACACATCATACTACTATTAACTTTTAGAAACTGTGGACTGCATCTCATCAACAGTGTGGCCTGCATCTCTAGAGCAAGTAATAGTTGGCTTATAAGGTTTTGTTACCTTAAGAGTTTAACTTTTAAATATGGAGTAATAACACGTAATAAAAAAATAAATCATATCAAATTAAATCAAATAGACTGTATTAAGATGTCATAAAGATAAATAAATCTCTGGAGCAAATAAAGTTAGCTTATATACAGTATTTTTTTTATTTGTTTGGTTTTGTGACCTAATGAGTTTCCTCTTAAATAGGAAGTAATAATATGGTATAAAGAAAAATAAATCACACATCTATTCACTGTATGCAAACTGACCATGACCCAACTGACACACACTACCGCTCAAAAGTTTGGGATCACTTAGAAATTTTATTGTTTTCCAAGGAAACACACACAAAATTTGTCTGAATAGAAGACATGGCAAACAATCGTAAAGACAGGCTGACATTGTCGGAGATGTTATTTTTGACAGAAGAGGGTTTCTTCTGGGCAAACCTTCCAAACAAATCTGCAGATGATTTATCTCCAGTGCAGTCATGCAGTAAATTTACAGGACATAGTTTGAAACCTTACACAATGATGCCTTACACAAAACCCTGTTTCACTGTCTTGGACAGACACAGACTCAGAAAGAGGCTCAGGAATTTTTCGACCATTTGAAGCTTCTGTTATTATATACAGGGGGTATAAAAGATTTTATATTTGCACGCAACAAAAATAGCAGCAGAATTCTATTGATGGTCTGGCCCCTGAGTTCCGGCCTTTTTGGAGGTTGAGCTTGTTGAAAGTCTTCCTGATCTCTTGTCGTCTGTAAGTGATGTTCTTCAGCTCTTAAAGAGTATGTGCCACTTAAAACACATGGAACGACTCATTGCAGCACCGCCATAAACTTGCTGAATGATGTTAAACCTCTCTGTGGCAGATTTGCCCAGTTTCACACAGAATTTCACATTCACTCTTTGTTGTAACTTGATGTCCATGCTAAAATAGCAGACGTGGTAATGCATGTGACACAAAGCCTTATCGTAACCATAGATAAACATGGTTTATTATATACAGTATCCCTAAATTTTTCTATTGCCTATGGCGGGCTTAATGTCTTGTATTATTAGACATTATGTTAAGGCCAGATAATGAATCTATACCCAGCCAGAGATGACAGCAGGGGAATGCACAAAGCCCTGGGACATACTGTATGTGCCCAGATACACTGGCCTGATTTGTACATGAATGCATATATAGACTGCATGTCTGGATGGATAGGAACACTAAAGTGACAAGACAAATATCTACAACAATGAAACATTTATGATGGGATGAAACTGAGGTAAGAATTAATAATACACCAGGCCCAGTAGGCGTTACTGGGTCATTAACGCAAGGTCAAGGTCATTAATGCATCTTGTGTAATATAACTGCTTTTGCCTCTGGGATTTCTCACTGGGTTAACCAGGGATTTAGGGGGGTTTGGTTGGACTTATACCACCTTGCTTAAAAAGTGAGTAAATTACTTTTAATGGGTGATCACCTCTGCATTTTTGCACACCGCACAGAAATGGAAACTTATGGACATTATTCATCTGTTCACTCATGTACAGTTGCACATACCTGTAGAAGCTGTAGACCGGACACTCATGGACATTGCACATTTGCACACACATGCACATTTGCACACTTCCTGGACATTTCCATTTATTTCCATTTTGTCTTTTGTACAGATAAGTTTTTATATTTCTTATATATTTTTTGAAAACCTTTTATATTTTGTTCTATTTTCTTATGTTTCAGCTAAACGTATTCTTATTTTATTCCACTATTTATTTCTTATTAATTTTTCTTATTAAAAAATTTTAAGGTCACGGGCGATCGTATCAGCATTTCACTGCATATCGTACTGTGTATGACTGTGTATGTAACAAATAAAATTTTAATTTACTGAACACCTTCAGACATGCGGCCACTTTCTATGTTTTTTTTTTTGACATTCTCTTTCATAGTAACTAGTTAGTCCACAATAAAAACATTTTATATTTAATGTTTTTGGTCCACACTCCAGTCCAGCAGGTGGCAGTAATTGACCTATAAGTTGGCTGCCAGTCGCCAAAAAAAAGGAAAAAGACGAATTTCCGTTTCCGCTTCGTCTCTGGTAACGTTAGCTATCTTGTTTTATGTTTACCCATCGTTGATGGAAAACATCGTTTATTTCGGACAAATACCGTTTTAAAATTTAAAGAAACTGCGTTTGATAACGTGCAATCTTTGTTTTTTACGACATTGAAAGCAAATCTGGTTTTAATGCCACTATAGTTAGTGCTAAAACTGGTTGTGTAAAGCAACTAGCTAAGCAGCTTTTTTGCCGCATCCGGGCGCTATGGCGGGCAATCCGCAGCAGCAGGCCGTGAGCAAACCTCCTTCAGGAAAACACGGCAACGTTTTACCACTGTGGGGCAATGAGAAGACCATGAACCTAAACCCTATGATTCTCACAAACGTGTTATCATCTCCGTATTTTAAGGTTCAGTTGTATGAGCTGAAGACATACCATGAGGTTGTGGACGAGATCTATTTCAAGGTAACACCAGCTAACGCTAATTAGCTAGCGGGCCCGCGATACCGCAGCCTCGAGTGTTATCGTGAACACGCGAACTGTTAGCGGTAGAGCAGCAGGATTAACTGAGTTCACTCTCCATTGGGATCAGTTAGCATTAGGTTTCCGAGCAGTTATATAAGGGATTATTTGTAACTGATATATAAACCAGATATATATAAACCTGATATGTTCGCTTTCTAGTTTTAAAATAAATATATACTCAAGATCTTTATAGTCGAAGCCGAACTCCGAGTGTTTTTGTTCGAAAACACGAGACTGTGTGTTTTTCAGAAACTGAAAGCAGTAGTAATTAAAGCACATGCTTTTACACATCTGTGTGTATTGGTTAGCGACCAAGTATCAGGTTAATCAGTTTGTACATCTTTGAAAGGGTTCTATTCGTTTGTGTTTTTCTCTGCAATGACATACCGCTGGAGTGTGTGATACTGTTTGTCTGTTTTTATACTCAGGTAACCCATGCGGAGCCGTGGGAGAAAGGCAGTAGGAAGACAGCAGGGCAGACTGGAATGTGCGGAGGGGTAAGTAGAAGTATGTGCTTTTGTATCTCCTCTACCATTTGCAATAAAGGAAAACTCTTCCATTACCATATCAACAAGTTCCCTCTTAATCCCTAAGAAGTTCACCTGGTGTTTGGGGCAGAGATTTTCACAAGTAATAAAATTAGGACTGAAATGATGGGTTGACATAAATTATGTTGATAGGTTATGTCTCATAACGATAAAGATATTAATAACTGTAAATAGGTTTGGTTTGATTTGAGATCCAGGCAGATCTTTCAGGCTCTAATTCTGATAATTGTCAGCAGTTTTGCAAAACCTGTTTTCTTGGTAGTCTTTAACTCTGTAGGAAAGATACACTTCTTCTTCTTCTTTGTCACTGATTTTGTATAGAATGTCTGATCTGTCCCACATGTACATTCATCTCCAGTTATGGGGGTACTTGCTAAACATGAGACTTAATCCTAAAACAACTGAACCCAATTATGAAAACTAGGAATTTCTCTGCATGCTGTGTTTAAACAGAGGGCCTCCCACAACAGTTCAACTGCAACTTGCAAACATTGCAACACATTCTTGGCCTCTCTGTTCTCAAAATAATAAGATGACAGTCTATAGATTTATTACAGTGAATTTTGTCTGATTATTTGTTGTCACTAACTTGAAATAGTCCTTGTTCTTATGGAAATATATTTACATATATTTTGTCTCAAGAATATTTGTGGTTCTTTTTTAATCTTTCTCATGGTATAATCAATCGAACAGGTCTCTTGAGTATTTTGCAAATTGTTTTTGCAGGTACGAGGTGTAGGCACAGGCGGAATAGTCTCCACAGCTTTTTGTCTGCTGTATAAGCTGTTCACACTAAAATTGACCCGAAAGCAGGTGATGGGTCTCATTACACACACAGACTCCCCGTACATCCGAGCACTTGGCTTCATGTATATACGGTAAGAGTCTACTCTTTTAACATTACTTTTGGCGAGGTACTTTGGGAGAAGACAGTAGTTGTGTACAGAATACCAAATAACACGATAAATGAAAGTTTAAATTTGTTGGATATTTGTACTTTTTGCCAATTTGTGGGTAAGGGATTCTGTAAAACGATTTCGAAAATGTGCACTAAATTTGGGAACTTCGGCAAGTTGAATGATTAACATGTAGAAGTGGTAATTAATCAATGTTAACTTGGTGCAACACTAGATGAGTGAGTGAATGAATGAGAAGACTAATGTTGTTATGAATGAGCTACATTTAATTACTCAATTTTTAAAAAAAAAAAGTTTAAACAGCCGAGAGATTAGACGAGTGATTAAGTTGTATGACTGAATCATTTGCTTATTTCTGGTCTGATTGGTGAATTGGTCTTGCTTTACACTGTGCGAGTGTGACCAATGAGTGTGACTGATCCATCATCTGGGATTGTTGTCAAGTAAATGAGTGAACATGTGAATGCAACAGTTTCGTATATGGTTTGTATTAGATAGTTCATCTTAAGATGATGTGATATGTAATGCAGATCTGTATCATGTTTTGCAGATACACACAACCCCCTGCGGACCTGATCGAGTGGTTTGAACCCTTCCTAGATGATGAGGAGGTATGTCGCCACGGGTAATACTTTCAATTTTCTTTTACATTAAATATATAGAAGCATGAGCTGCTTAATGATAGTTTTAGATGGCAGTGTTGTTTGGGTTTTTTTTTGATATACTTGAATCAGTTTTGCTAACATCAGTGAGGAATTTCTAATGCAGTATATACATGAATGTCTTTGATTTGGGGTCCTAACTTTTGAATACACATTCTGTTGATGTTCTGAAGAAGGAAAATTACCTTAAGGTGCAAGTCATGAGGAATATTGCTGATGTCACAGCAATATTCCTATATTTGCTTTTATTTGACTTAATGTTTGTCTGAAGTGAGGTTGATTGGTTCTTACCCTCACTGTGGAAACTGTCCCATAACGATATTAATCATTGTAAATAGCTGATTGATTCAAGATCTAGGCAGATCCTTGAGGCTATAATTCAGATAGTTGTTATAATTATAGCCAGTTTATCTAATCCATTGTCAGCAGTTTTGTGAGTCAAAATCAGTTTTCTTTGTAGTCTTTAACTCTGTAGGAATCCGATTTAAACCGAGCCACTGCTTTCTCCAACTTATTATTTACAGTATTCCAGTGAACCTGCCAATACCTCTTCTCTAAAACAATACAGTTCTGATTTTTGGTGTTGTCTGACTAGCTCGGAATTCTTGAGTATGATTGTCTCAAACAGTTTGTTGCAAATAACAAGCTCAGCTGTTTAAATTAAGTGGAATGGTTGATTTAGTTTGTTTAGTCATACTGTTTACAAATTTGTTTTTGATAGTTTGGGACTTTGCTGAGTTTTATGACACCCATTTCTTTAAATGAAGAAATCATAGACAAGTTCCCAAATAAGCTTTGCAATGTGTCCAAAATGTATCAAATTTGTGGACACGATGTGGGGGAAAATGTCTAAACTCCAAAACCTAAGTAGATGAACACACGTGCACGTGTCATATTTGCTATGTAAGCTCGGGCAATGGAGATCTAAACAAAATGTTGGTAATACTCTTGATTAATGTTGAAGGCATGCTAGAAGCATTGTACAGAGACCTCATTAAACAGAATTTATTTGGAATTCCACATTGAGTGAAATGCTGCCTTTGATTTTAGTCCCTTGTATATTTGAAGCGTGAACACGTGAAGTGTACACTCATTTAAAACTAATTTTATCACAAATTCACACTTTCTGTATTATTATTATTTTCAAAATCAGGATTGCAATTTAGTCAATTGGACTTGTTTACGCCAACATGGTGTAACAAATAAATGGAATACAAGTTATTATAATCATAACTGGAATATGAGAATGTTGCCACAAAAACATAGAACTCAAGATGAAGATAGTAGGTGGTTATCATTATTTTTATTATTATTAGGTCACAGCAACAACGGAAAACAACCATAAAAAGACAAGTTTTTATGAATAAATTTTTTTGCTCAGTTATGTTTATATAGTTAGTTAAAATCATATTGCCAAGGTTTTGCTGAAAAAAAAAGTCCTGACCCCTAAACATAGTTATGGGGAGAAAAAAAAAACTTTAAGGGCTATATGCTCTGACAACCAGTGCCATGCTTGTATACCAAAGGGTGTTTAGAATTTATTTAATCTTACTCTCCACATACAGTGGGGGAAAATAGGTATTTAGTCAGCCACCAATTGTGCAAGTTCTCCTACTTAAAAAGGTGAGAGAGGCCTGTAATTTTCATCATAGGTATACATCAACTATGAGAGAGACAATAAGAAAAAATAATCCAGAAAATCACATTGTAGTATTTTTAATGAATTAATTGGTAAATTCCTCAGTAAGAGTTTTTGGTCACCTACAAACAGGCAAGATTTTTTGGCTCTCACAGACCTGCAACAACTTCTTTAAGAGGCTCCTCTGTCCTCCACTTGTTACCTGTATTAATGGCATCTGTTTGAACTCGTTATCAGTTTAAAAGACACCTGTCCACAACCTCAAACAGTCACCCTTCAAACTCCACTATGGCCAAGAGCAAAGAGCTGTCAAAGGACACCAGAAACAAAATTGTAGACCTGCACCAGGTTAGGAAGACTGAATCTGCAATGGGTAAGCAGCTTGGTGTGAAGAAATCAACTGTGGGAGCAATTATTAGAAAATGGTTGACATACAAGACCACTGATGATCTCCCTCGATCTCGGGCTCCACTCAAGATCGCATCCTGTGGTGTCAAAATGATCACACGAACCACACGGGGGGGGGACCTAGTGAATGACCTGCAGAGAGCTGGGACCAAAGTAACTGCTACCATCAGTAACACACTGTGCCGCCAGGGACTCAAATCCTGCAGTGCCAGACGTGTCCCCCTGCTTAAGCCAATACATGTCCAGGCCCATTTGAAGTCTGCTACAGAGCATTTGGATGATCCAGAAGAGGATTGCAAGAATGTCATATGGTCAGATAACACCAAAATAGAACTTTGTGTTTGGAGGAGAAAGAATGCCGAGTTGCATCCAGAGAACACCATACCTACTATGAAGCATTTCTGCAAAGGGACCAGGGCGACTGATCTGTGTTAAGGAAAGAATGAATGGGGCCGAGCATTGTGAGGTTTTGAGTGAAAACCTTCCATCAGCAAGGGCATTGAAGATGAAACGTGGCTGGGTTTTTCAGCATGACCATGATCCCAAACACACCGCCTGGGCAACAAAAGAGTGGCTTCGTAAGAAGCATTTCAAGGTCCTTGCTAGGGGTGGGCGATATAACCAAAATCTTCTATCACGGTAGAAGCAATTTTCTACCTCGATAACGATATATATCAC
>JAQQZS010000018.1:10581069-10596293 GCA_030068045.1 Platyallabes tihoni | reverse complement strand
TTTCTTCACTTACATTAAACTAATAATACATTTAGCACATTTTCCTTCATGTTGTGATTCAGAATAGAATGTGCAGGTGTCCAATGCGTTTGCAATTTAAATTAAAAGTTGTTTTATGGATATGGAGCTTTACTCATTTTTTCAACACACTGCTATTATTTTGAACACCACTGTATATTAGTGTTGGCTGTAGTCAGAACCAGAAACTTTCAGGCATACATGAATCACCTCAGGCTATGTCCCCTATCAAAAATATCATGTTAATGTGTTGGGTAGCATAATCAAAGAAGTATAAACTCAAACTTAGTTTTAAAAGCTTCCACTACCAGTCAAAAAATACAACATTTGGATTGAGAAGATCATCAAAAATGCTTTACTAGGTAAGCCAAATTGTTTTGGGGATGCATGTATGAGAAATAACATCAATCGATTTCTTTCATAACTTTAAACACCAGATATGTCTGGCTGGCGATTATGCCGTTGCTCAGCTACTTAATGTTCTGTTGGTGTAATGAGACAATAAGATGTTGGTGTTTCCAACATCACTCTGTAGGCTCAGGTCTATGCTTTATGTTCTGTTTGCAGTCCCTGAGACCCCAGATGCTCTTTACCAGCTTAGAGTATAATGAACATAGTTTTATCAGCTTGGTCCTTTATGACTTGATACATGCTCCAGACACACCGTAAAATATATATAAATATAAAGGATTTTTAGTGTATTTAGATTCTGTCTGGTGTTGAGGGTAAATCTGACTGTCTTTCACACAAACAATATTATTTTCAGTGTATAGAGTGTTAAAATATTTATTATACACAGATGAAAACATTTGTAATAAAAAAGTAAATTTTGAGCTCTTGAACCCTAAACAACAGGGCAGAAAAGGCAATATCAAGAGAACGCAAGGGTTAATGAAGACATGAGGTTGATTGGTGTTAAATGGTGGATGTCTGTATAAGTGGAATCCATCCGTACTGGCTAGAATGATGTAGATTAAAATATCCACAAATCCTCAACTGAGGTATATTCACCACTCAATATGACAAACGTTTTGACTGAAATTGTTCAGCGTGTGGCAGTTCTTCTTCCTTTGTTGTATTAGTATTAACTTTATTGGTGATAGGTGTACAAGTGCATCTCAATAAATTAGAATATCTTATGATTTATTTCAGTAATTCAATTCAGTGAAACTCATCGATTCATTGCACACATTTATACTTAAAAGATGTTCTTTTTCAAGTGTTTATTATTTTTTTTTATTTTATTTTGCTGATTATGGCTTACTGTCAATGAAAACCCAAATGAAAAAAAGATTTTTAATACTTGGTCAGAGAAGAAGGCATTATTGGGTCTGGTGTCTCGTATCCTCCTCTTCACTATACCCCATAGATTCTCTTTTGGTCAGGTGAGTTTGCTGGTCAATCAAGCCAGGGATACCATGGTTCTTAAACCAGGTATTAGTATTCTGGCAGTGTGGGCAGGTGCCAAGTCCTGCTGGAAAATGAAATCAGCACCTCCATAAACCTGGTCAGCACAGAGAAGCATGAGATGCCCTGATTAATCTCAGTTGACCAACACCAGCGGATGACATGCCTCCCCAAACCACCACTGACTGTGCAAACTTCACACTGGACCTCAAGCAGTGTGGATTCTATGCCTCTCTTCTCTTCCTCCAGACTCAGGGACCTTGACTTCCAAATGAAATGCAAAAATCACTTTCTTCTGAAAAGAGGACTTTTGAGCAACAGTCCAGTCCTTTTTGTCCTTAGCCCAGGTAAGACGCCTCTGACGTTGTCTCTGATTCAACGGTAGCTTGAATGCAACAGTTGTAGTGCATTTCCTGGATACATCTGTGTTTGGTGGCTCTTGAAGCACGTACTCTAGCTGCAGTCCACTCCTTGTGAATCTTCCCCAAATTCTTAAATGGACTTAATTTCACAATTCTCTCATCATGTTAGGCTGCAGTTGTCCCTGTTGCATGTGCACCTTTTTCTACCAACTTTTCATTAATGTGCTTGGATACAGGTCTCTGTGAACAGCCAACATCTTTAGCAACGATCCTTTGTGTCTTACCCTACATGTGCAGGGTGTCAACGAGCGGCTTCTAGACAATTTAATGGCTCAGGAAACCTTTGCAGGTGTTTTGAGTTAGCTGATTAGAGTGCTTATAAATTATATTGCCCAGAGTTGTATGTAAAGAGAAAATAGCAATGGGCCTAAAAGTGAATCCTGTGGAACATCAAACTTCACTTGTATACATGTAGAATAGCCATTGTTTATATCTACAAACATAATGATCAGTCAAATGAGACCTTAGCCAAGAGATGGCCCATAATTTTCCTTAACTCCTGCAACATTTATAATCTATTAAGGAGAATTGTTTGATCCATGGTGTCAAAAGCTGCACTAAGGGCAAGTAACACAAGCAAGGAGACACAACCCTGATCGGAGGTCAGTAGGAGGTAATTTACCATGTTACTCTCTGTGTTATGATGAAGCCTAACTCCTGACTGATACATTTATTTTCATGAATGTTATTCCTAGGTAGATATGAGCATACAGTAGTTGTTGTGCTACAACCTAGGAACTTGGAGAGTCTTCACTACTACATGTTATTTATTTATAGATTTATGTGGTGGTATTATTCCTAGTTAATTTTGCTACAGTATTAATTAAGAATCTAGGATTGTTTTTTACCACCTTCTGTAACAGTGGAGAGATGTTGATCTAGCAGCACTAGATTCTGATAGCTGCCAGTGCACAAGGTCATGTTTTTGAAGAATGGTTTCGGTACATAGACAGTGCTTAAGGAAGAAATGGGCATTTTAATAAGAGTTATTATTAAGAATTATAAGAATTATTTCTTGTAATATCTCTCTGATATTGAAAATGTGTAGGATCTACTAGTTAATTTTATTTGCTAATTTTAGCTAATTTTATTTGATTATATAAATGAATGAATACAATTTGTCTGGCTTTAAATTTAAAGGGGTTCTTTTTTGGTCATTAAAGAAATTCCAGCAATGTCCCAGTGTATGTTTTATTTGAGGCAAGCATCTGAAATCAAAATATAGAAAGATTGTCATTGTATGGACACTGACTTACTGTACATGCTATCTGATTTGTAAAATAAATACCTTGCTTTCACATTATGATGCAAAATCAGTTTTATTTAAATGCATATATTGGCAGTAAGCCATCTATCTTGTATACAATCAAAATCACATTCAGTTACAGTAGTACTGGTATATACTGTAGTATGTGCTGTTTATTTTTTTCATTACAACTGAAACACATTCTTTAATCAAAGATTTATATTGTGGTAGAATTACTCTATTAGATTTCAATTATTTCAGATTACAGTAACTGTACTTATGAACAGACATTAATATGACAGTTCATTGCTAAACAGACTTTTATCCAAATTTTGTATGCAAACATATAATGTAAGTGGTAAAATTATTATATAATTTTAACTACCTATTACAAGAATCCTTAGTAAACAGTATAAAGAAACAGTGTATTTTTCTTCCCCTTTTCTCCGTCAATGACCCTGAAAAATACAAAATCACAAAGAGCAGCTATGGACCATAAGAGATGCGCTGATAAAAATGTTATTTCATATTATCTTAAATGTGTCCACACTTTGGCACATATTTAAACTATGTTTTTTTAAAAATCAACAGGTAAAATCTCCCTCAGTGTAAACGAATGAACGACTTATTTATTATTATTATTTTTTATTTAATATGTATTTTAAGTTGAATTCACAGTAGTGCTTTGCATTAGATGCCATTGGTACATCAGCATACTCAAAAACTAGTAACAACCAAGTGTACATTGTTAATTAATGACCAGGTATTATACTGTAGAAATAAAGTCATTTCTCATTATCCATGACCAATTACCAGAGATGACAGAGTTTGAATATGAGAATATCTTTTTTGGTCCTGACTGATAACACTCCTGAAAAGGTCTCTTCTGCATTTCCATATGAAATATTGGCAGAAGAGCTAATGCAGGCATTTTAATTGGAGTTTTTTAAAATCTGTTTCCATGACCAATCAGTTGTACATAAGCCTAAGATCATTAAGTGCATGCACAGAACCTAAAAATCAGCATCTGTTCTGACCCTTGTGCTGTAAGACAGCTGCAAAACCCTCTGCTCCACCATGCCACCCAGATGTTAATTAGGTTGCTTCTATTGTAGGGAGATGCTGAACTTCCTCCTCTCCTCTGATTTACATTTAGGCATTTGGAAGACACCCTTTTCCAGGGCAAACCGTAGTCCAACGCCTTACACCTTTCGAACCGTAGCCCAACGCCTTAACCACTGAGGTACCCCTGTATCTCTCTGATGATTCATATAGCAAAAATTGCGGTCTGCTCTATTTTTATTATTAATCATAAATTAAGTGCAGGTCGCTGCCATTTTGTCTCTAGGCACTAGGCATAGTATCACATGGCATTGGCTGTTTGTATCGAGGTATGATTTATGTTATATGTTGGACAATAAAAATAGTGTTTAAAATTGACAGTGTACACAAAGTAGCCATTTGAGGTTTGAAAGCATTTCTAAGGGGTTACTGCTTCACTTACACAAGCAAAAAAAAAAACTTACAGTACATAAATCATGTACATCAGGACTCTTTTCAAAGTATACTCACTCTCAAATCATGGTCAGACCCATAAAACGTCAGATGCTAATTCATACTCCTTTTCCATAATAAGTAACTGGGAAATGATACAATGCACAGACATTAAACAGACTTTGGAGAATCACGAAAAAGTATCTGAATATTTCTCATCTAGACATTTATAATTTAAGTGTTACATACCCAATCCAAGACTGTTGCCAACACAGGAAACTGTCAAAAGAAATAATAATGAAAAAAAAAAAACAAGTCATTACTAACATCATTAGTAAATATAATTCTTACCTGAATTTTTTTTTTGGTTATTATTGCCCTAAGATTCCCAAAGGAATATAATATAATATCAATGTGTTGTTCTGTAGTTCTTCTGGTTTGTAATTCTTTTTGTAATGTGGAGATCTTGTATTTATGATTACAGTCTGTGACTAAAAGACACCTAGTGATGCTACCATCACATTATCTTATTATCTTATAAGTAAATATATATTTATATGCCCAGACACAATTTATTTTCTGTGTTGTTACCTTTTGATCCATTCTTGTTTTTTTTTTTTGTTTTGTTTACTCCTGATAAGCTCCTCCTGCCAGTAATTAATCTGCACCTCTCGTACACTAATTCCTCCATACTATATATATATTATATACATACAGTGGGTACGGAAAATATTCAGACCCCCTTAAATTTTTTACTCATTATTTTTCCAGCCATTTGCTAAAATCATTTAAGTTCATTTTTTTCCTCATTAATGTACACACCGCACCCCATATTGACAGAAAAACACAGAATTGTTGACATTTTTGCAGATTTATTGAAAAAAGAAAAACTGAAATATCACGTGGTCCTAAGTACTCAGACCCGTTGCTCAGTATTTAGTAGAAGCACCCTTTTGATCTAATATAGCCATGAGTCTTTTTAGGAAAGATGCAACAAGTTTTTCACTCCTGGATTTGGGGATCCTCTGCCATTCCTCCTTGCAGATCCTCTCCAGTTCTGTCAGGTTGATGGTAAACGTTGATGGACTGCCATTATTAGGTCTCTCCAGAGATGCTCAATTGGGTTTAAGTCAGGGCTCTGGCTGGGCCATTCAAGAACAGTTACAGAGTTGTTGTGAAGCCACTCCTTCGTTATTTTAGCTGTGTGCTTAGGGTCATTGTCTTGTTGGAAGGTAAACCTTTGGCCCAGTCTGGGGTCCTGAGCACTCTGGAGAAGGTTTTCGTACAGGATATCCCTGTACTTGGCCGCATTCATCTTTCCCTCGATTGCAACCAGTCGTCCTTTCCCTGCAGCTGAAAAACACCCCCACAGCATGATGCTGCCACCATCATGCTTCACTGTTGGGACTGTATTGGACAGGTGATGAGCAGTGCCTGATTGTCCCCACTCATACCGCTTAGAATTAGGGCCAGAAAGTTCTATTTTGGTCTCATCTGACCAGAGAATCTTATTTCTCACCATCTTGGAGTCCTTCAGGTGTTTTTTTTAGCAAACTCCATGCAGGCTTTCATGTGTCTTGCACTGAGGAGAGGCTTCCGTCGGGCCACTCTGCCATAAAGCCCCGACTGGTGGAGGTCTGTAGTGATGGTTGACTTTCTACAACTTTCTCCCATATCCCGACTGCATCTCTGGAGCTCAGCCACAGTGATCTTTGGGTTCTTCTTTACCTCTTTCACCAAGGCTCTTCTCCCCCAATAGCTCAGTTTGGCCGGACGGCCAACTCTAGGAAGGGTTCTGGATGTCCCAAATATTTTCCAATTAAGGATTATGGAGGCCACTGTGCTCTTAGGAACCTTAAGTGCAGCAGAACATTTTTTGCCCTTGCCACAAGTCTGTCTCTGAGCTTATCAGGAAGTTCCTTTGACCTCATGATTTCATTTGCTCTGACATGCATTGTGAGCTGTGAGGTCTTATATAGACAGGTGTGTGGCTTTCCTAATCAAGTTCAATCAGTATAATCAAACACAGCTGGACTCAAATGAAGCTGTAGAACCATCAAGGATGATCAGAAGAAATGGACAGCACCTGAGTTAAATATGAGTGTCAAAACAAAGGGTCTGAATACTTAGGACCATGTGATATTTCAGTTTTTCTTTTTTAATAAATCTGCAAAAATTTCAACAGTTCTGTGTTTTTCTGTCAATGTGGGATGCTGTGTGTACATTAATGAGGAAAAATATGCAATATAACAAAGAGTGAAAAATTTAAGGGGGTCTGAATACTTTCCGCACCTACTACTTGCATATGGGCCTGTTCCCACTAAAACCATTACTAAACTAGTAACCATTGTAAATTACTTTGCACAGATTTTCCCAAACATTCCCAAAAATGTAAGGAATAAAAAACTTTTTTCAAACCCCATTGCTCATGGACTATTATGGAAGTTGCTATTTCTGTAAAAATGTGGCCAGCTATAAACTAGAGAGAACGAAAAGACAAAAAACTTCCCTTCCCAGGAGAAATGCACTTTATTTTAAGTTACCAAAGATATCATATTACTGTTAATATCCTAAGCAGCTGCTATGGCAACTGTATTTATGGCTACATTCACATTACCATCTTGAAGTGACACAATTCTGTTCTGAGAATTCAGAATTCTCAAATTAATTTGGCTTGTAATGTTGCCTAAGAAAACAAACTGAAAAGGAAGTTATATACACACACTAAAAACCTTTAAGTAAGTTTAACTAACTAACTGGGACCCCTGGGGATGAATCTCTACATTTAATTCTAAAACACTGCTTCACATCATCACTGCTGAAATGCTGGCCTCCCAGGAATTCCTTTAGGCCTTTCTATTAATGAAAAAACTGCCTGATTTCATAACACAATGTCCGTATGCACAACCTCATAGTGCCCACTTGCCCATTACAGAACGTCAACTGGGAGTTACTTCCACATCCTGCATACAGTCCTGACCTTGCTTCAAGCAAGTCCCTGGGAGGCCAATAAACCCAAACAGCATATCTATAAAAGTTTACAGTTATGTTCTGCTCTTGTTACTTCACCTTTAAAACAACCACAGAATATCTCACCAAAGTATAGTCTTTTGGGGCAGAATAAGACCTTGGATCCTTGACGTGTGAGTGGTGCAACCAACACACTGTAGATGTCACCACATTGAACACTATCCATGTCACATGAGCTGATACCCAGCACTGGCCTGCATGTATAGTTGGCGCTGTTGCTATTAAGTTCGGCTGAGTACCCACTGGGACTATTTGAACCTCTCCAGGAAACACGGAGTGTGCTATTGACCATCCGGTATAGCCTCACCCCAAAAGGACAACAGGGACCTTTAAAAAATAAAGACAGAAAATGAAATAATCTGCATTCATATTTTAATAGCATGAGATACAATGTTATGTATTACATATTTTAAAAATACAGCTATTATCTTCTGTACTAATTTTCTCCAACATGGTTATGTTATTTCATAGTTACAGAAGTTTTTAAATAATCTGCACTATATGGCCTATAAACTATGTGGACACCAAGTAATTAACATCCAATTTTAAAACCATAAACCAGAGGGTTGTTCTGCTTTTGCTGCTATAATACCCTCCTTTCCTTTGGGGTTACTTTCAACTTGCTTTTGGACCATGTCTGTAAGAAGTTGTTCCCATTCAGCCACAGAAACTCACAGGGTTCACCACTGATCTCTGGCAAGAAGGCCTTGTGTTTTTAGTGCTCTAATTAATCCCTAATACAGTATCTTTGAGTATTTGAGGTCAGGATTCTGTGCATGACACTGAAGTTCTTCCACATCCCCCTTGATAAATCATATGTTTATAGACTTTACTTAGGGTGACTGTTATGCTGGAACATCTTTGGGCTAGGCCTCTTAGTTCCATTGGAAGGAAATGCAAGAATAATTCTAATAAATGCTTCTGTCATGGAAAAAAGACAAATAAACTGTTACAATATCTTTGATTCATTAATAGAAACGTGTTTCTAATTAATTTTAATACATACATTTCTAATTCAAAGACCTTGAGTTTTAAAAATTCGAATTTCATCACCAATGGAACATAACCTTGAAGTCAATGGTGTTGCCTCAACAGTTATTGCTCTGGATTACAGCTCAGAAGGTTAGGGGTTCAAGCCCCCAAACTGCCAAGCTACCCAGCTGCAGGTTGAGCAAAGACTCTAACCCATTATACTCAACAACAGAGAGTATCCTGTCCAGCTGTTTTAACATACTGTATGTTACGGGATCTGCATAGTCCCTCACCAGACAACCCTATAGCAGATTGTGTGAAAAGAAAGATCACTGGGTCCTTTATTTCATGCTCTGTATTACTATTTCTAAAGCTTTCCAATAAAGCTATGCCATACAAAGATGATCTATTTTGATTTGTTCTATTCAAAATGCTTCTTTGGTCCAGATCCTCCTCAGTTTCTACCTACCTGGGAAATTGCTTAAAATCTATTTTTAAGCAATTAAGTTTTGGGTAACAAAAAAAAAAAACCCCACAACAAAACATCTTGCTAGCAAAGACCTAGAGAAAAAAAAAAACATAAACCTAGCCAAAGAAAGTGATAAGAAAAATCGCTAGAAAGTCCAGAGGACAATGGAGTCACAGCATGGGCAGGCAGGAAGTGAGGATAACCCTGCACTTCTATGAGAAAGTAGAAGTTGGATGGATGGTCAAATAGTGAAAGAAAATGAGAATCTCTTTCCTCTGAAACCATATAGCCCAGCCCTTGTCACTTGACAACAAACAAAACTCACCTAAAGGGATTATGGTAATATTGAAATACATCAGATCAGATGTTAACCTTAAAGAGGTTATTATTTTTACACTTTTAGGACACCTCTCTAATACATTGAGAAAAAAGCCCACATGAATAAAGATGTCCCAAAATGCTTTACAGAACACCAGAATCCAAGAAGAGTTGAGAAAGAAGGCATAAACTTTATTAAAAACCAAACAGATCAACCTAAAATGATGATAGCACAAAAGCATAAATAAAAGCACAAAGTCCCTAAATATGTTAACAAACTCAGCTTCTCTGAGTATGGATGATTTATACTATACAAGGGTTTTGGGTAAATTATTGGCATAAGCTATTACCCAAATTCTTGTTACCCCAGATCTTTCATCTTCTACACTGCTTGCATGAACTAAAAATTCCACAGATCAGCTATCAATTCTCTAACAAGCCCCTTTAAAGTTGTTAGAGAGTTAATATTCAACAGGAAAAAAATATAAAGTATAATGAGGAATATGAGGATTAAATTATTTTTCATGAATGTGATCATGAACCAAGTCACTATATCTGGAAGCAATACAATAATAGGAAACAAGCTTGAACTAGATGTGCTTTGTTCCTATCATTAAAAAAATTATCAAAGAACGTATCAAAGGTGTCATGGGAAAACAGGTATTGTTGAAATGATTGAATGAAGAGTGATAAAATCATTACCAAAATATTATTATTAACTAGAACTACAGGGTAAAATATATTTAATAGGTCTCAATAAGTAATAGAGCCCATACCTATATCACACCCATGGCTATGACAAAAAGAAATTGTAGGTTCACAATAAAAATCATAAAAATCATAAGCTACTATTAGCTACAGTATATAGAACAGCAAAGATAGGTTAAATGCTAAGATGCTGTGCATGCTTGAAATGTTGCAGACTTAAAACCAGGATGTGGAAAAAGGAGCAAGCGGGAAAAAAGTTATTGAAGCGGGAGAAAAACAGGAAATGTGCACTGTACTCACTGAAACAGAAAGCACATTGCTATATACCTCAAGTGTACACTCATGCTTATCACAAGTTCTTCCAATTCCAAGCTCCCATAATAAACTGGTATCTGACAGCAAGTTAAGAAGCAAGTAGCAGCTTAAATTTTCTTGAACTAAGGATCCAAAAGCCAGTAGGTTGAAATAAAAACTTTACTTACTTGGGAAAGTAACCACAAAGGAAGAATGGAAGAAACAGAAAAGAACCAGAAGAAGGCAGCTCAGAAGACAGAAAGAATGTAATATGTGCTTAGTGATACACATGTTACACACCCATTTTGAAGATTTATATTTTAATTTGTTTAAAACAAAGACGTACAAAGGGTGATGTGCGTGGTCCGACTGGCACATTGGGTGACAGATAAATATCCATCATTTCTGTGGCAGTTATTTACAGGGTGATGCATTTCAGTTAAATCTTTCATCCATATCCTAAATTCTTGACCTATTGGAAATCTATTTTTCCGATTGTGATCTTGTGGCCCGGATCCTCCTGAGGTAAGAACAATCTCTAAATATCTGCCTAAATTGCTTAAATCTATTTAGGTTTATAATAAACACATGTTTAATAGACTCCTCATTGTCCTGCCATCTGTGCCACCATCACCAGACTCTGCAGCAGTTTCTTTCATGAGGCAGTTTGATTATTTACCCTACTGCCTTTCAAAGATTTTATACCACTCTCAATACACCTCTCTAATAAACCAAGCATTCCCACTAACAGACAGACTGTTGTTCATTTACTGTTTTTTTTATTGTTTGTCAACAGAGACTGTTGTGAAAATCCAAAGAGATCAGCATTTTCAATATTTAGACTAACAAGACTGGGGGCACTAACATCATACTATGGTTAAAACTACAGTGAAACTCCACCCCCCCCCCCCTTTTTTTTTTTTTAATAAATGTACAGGTGTATCGGTTTTCCTATTAAAATGGAGAGTGAGTAATACAGACATCCAAGATGTAAATGGACACCTATACAGTAGGTTTATCAAAAAAATAAATTCACCAAAAGGATTAACTATTAATATTTTTTTTTATACTTTGTCGACTTTCCTTTAGAGGCTTTTTGTTCACCTAGACCTAGAATGAGTGGGTTGATCATTAAAGAAAACAAAGACATTGTTCAGAAGGACCAAGAGAATGAGGTCATGACATGGCTGATGTTTTGCCCTTTTGTTTGAGCTGAATTAAAATTCTGTAAATGGTAGAAAGGGGTTTCAAGATTGCTGGAACAGGCCACTGTCAGACTGATGGGCAATCTGGCCTCTTTAAAAATCTTCACTTTTATTTTCACATGTAAGCATGCATTAAGATGGGTGTAAACAAATAGTACTCAATCTTGGCAACAGATTATGGCGAATACGCTTTATCATGCAACTAATGACATTTATTTACATTTTCCATGTTTGTGTACTGTATACGTAGCTAATGTTAATGTTGTAAATTTAACCTGAATTGCTGAAATCCTCCCTAGTTTCCAAGTAGACATTTCAAGTTGAGGGAGATTCTCTTAGATTTTTCTTAGTTTAAGGCTGGCATTTTCAAGTTATGACCTCGAATAAAATACGGCATTATTATGACCAATGACAACTAGTCATTTTTCACAGTTACCAAAATAGCACTCCAGGGTGAACTATTCATTAAGCCAGTGACACTTTGCCTGTATTCAACTAATTGAGGGGTGCATTTTTTTTTTTATAATTCAGTCATGCTTGCAGTCGTTTCCAACGAGGTTTCCAGGGAGTGTTTACCATTAATGAGTGTTAGATTATCCAGTGAAAGCTTGGTAATTTTTACTTCCCTGTACACTGTATGGTCAAACATTGTGGACACCTGTGTGAATATGGGCCTTCCCCAAACTACTGCCACAAAGTTGTTTGCATATTTGTATAAGATACCTTTGTATCCTGTAGTATTAATATTTCCCTTAACTGAAACTAAAATTGGTTGCCAAGGTTGGTTCGTGAAACTTAAAGTGGACCGCACAGAGCCCTGACCTTAACCCCAGGACTCCTCGCCCAACATTATTTCCTGACCTGAACAGGCAAATCCCTACAATTACTTTCCCAAATCTAGTGGGCAAGCTTTCCCAGGAAAATGGAGGCTATTACAGCGGCAAAGATGAGGAGTGCATCTGTAATTGAATGTTTAAAAAGCACATCTAGTTTTGATGGGAAGGTGTCTACAAACCTTTTGTAAACATACATCCAGTGATTTCAAATGTTAAATAGTTTATGGACTTATTCTCAAAAAATGCTTTTATTTATGCAACTAACACTGTGCTTATTTTCTCATGTCTCATCTGTGTTTACCATTGTTTTGTGGCTGCTTTTAAGCTTTTGAAAAAAAAAAAAACTCTTCTCACTCTGACGTTTACCACTTGAATAAACTGATTATGTGACGTGTTGGATCAGGTGCGTTAGAGTATTAAAGCTGCTGACAGTGAGCACGATACAAGGCAGGTATTTAAATGTAACTCACTTGAGGAAAAACCATAGTAGTTGCATAATGACTTGTGTCCTGTAGTACTTATGGCCTCCATTGAGACGTTGTAGCTTGTCCCACATGTGATGCATCCCATTAAGCAGTGTGTTTCCATGGTATGGCACATCGCATGGCCACGTGTTGATGACAATGAGATGATGTAAGATCGGCCTCCCTTGGAGGATGACCACATCACCCTGGTCATGGACTGTGTCTCTTGTTCCACACTGAGGGTCTCGGGACAGCAGGGTCCTAAAGAGGTTAACTATAGGTTTACTTCAGTGCTACTACATTCAGTTCACTTGACAACATATTTTAAAAAAAAAGTTTCAACACAAACACAAAACACTTTTGTCTCAGTGGTGAAGGTTCTGCCCAAGTGAAAGTTCAAATCTAATTTCAAATTTCCCTATAAAACTTCCTCTCTGCTTATTAATGGTAATTCATAAAAAAAAATAATAATCACTATCTATACTTATTCCATAATGTAACAGAAAACTGCAGTTCTCTAAGACACTACCAGAGAATACATTTTAAATAATGATTTATATTAAATAACATATTATATTTACAATGGTTCCTATCTTGATTCCAGATTCAGTACTCTACCTGTTTCCAGTTCGATGGTATAGCTGGGCAAACTACGCCCCACAGTGGTGGTGGCATACATGCTGACCTCATAAGTAGCTCCGCAAGGCAGATTCGTGATATCACAAGAAGTACCAGTGGATGAGCATGTAAGAGTTCTGGAATTGCCAAAAGCATTCACTGTGTAGTTGGCTTGTTTGTTGGTAGCCCTCCATAATACCTGCACAGCAGAGCTGCTCACCTGAGTGAGGTTCAGGATCTCAGGAGCACATGGGGCTGAGAGACACACACATTGTGTTCAGTGCATGAGTGCTTTGCTCATAATGTAACAGTTACCTATAGTAAAATTGTGTTTGTTTTGTAAAGATGGAATGATTCCAGAACGCATTGACGATATGCACATTAATACAACATAAAATGTGTTTAAAATAGAACATAAATGTCCTGCAAAAAATGTAACAACTAGTATTTCACTTAAAATGTTTTTAAACTGGCATGCAATATTTGTAATTTTTGTTTTGTACCATCCTAAATCTTAACTTCATTTGTATTTTCTTGGCATAAGTTTGCTTATAATTTGAGAAAGGTCCTGTGGGATCTAGGAAATTTAAGAAATATGTACAGAAACTACTTTGATCCTTTGGTCTGCAAGATATATCTTATTATATATCTGCAAACTTTTTTAAACCTTATCAAACGTACGTTAATTACATGAAAAGAAGACCAGTTCTATATATAACTAGCTTTTCAGGCTTTGGTTTAGGAGACAATTTCACCAAATTCCTCTGAATTTGCATGTTTAAATACATTAAAATAATTGTTCTAAAATCCATATAGAATTCAGTTTTTCTAACAATCATGTAAGTAAATATATGCATTTCTAATAAAAGCCAAGGCTTACACATAATCTTAAGTAAATTAAAACAAACAAATAAATAAATAGTTGAAGCATGTGGGGTGTTTGTAAATATAATATAAATAAAGTCTGCATAGACTACCTGTTTCCTGCATCTGTGCTGTGCAGCTGTTGTTGCAGCCACGTATCTCACTGCATGGTCTAATCCTAACACTGTACAGGCTGTTGCAGGTCAGGCCAGAAAGGGCACATATGGGTATGGGGTCCCTGCAATGCAGTGTCTGTGATCCATCTGCTGCCACTGTTTCATATAGCTCTGCTCCACGCCCTGCCGACCATGTGATCTCCAGTGTCTCAGTTGAAATAAGAGAGATGTACACATTCTGAGGACAGCAGGGGACTAGACAGGGTGCGATTGGATGTGGAGAGGGAACAGAATAAAGAAGGAAATTTCTGTGTGAATATAATGTAGATAATAGTTTTTTGTTTTTTTTACATTTTATTGATTTCAATTTTATTGAAATCCTCAGGCGACTCAAATGATGTCAAGTAGCGTATCAGAAGCTTCTAAAGCCATGACATAATTTTTTGGAATTTTCCAAGCTGTTTAAAGGCACAGTCAACAGAGTGTATGTTTTTGACCAAAATCAGTTTTAATGATTTCAAACAATAAGTTTATATAAACTGTGTGCATGTGTGTGTGTGTGTAGGTATGTGTGTCCATGTGTGTGTGCAGTACTGTTCAAATGTCTTAGGCACATGCAAATAAATGCTGTAAAAAAAATGTAATAAAAAAAACTACACTACCGTACAAAAGTTTTAGAACACTTTCTAACTCCATGATGGTTCCTGATTTTTATTTCTTTCTACATTGTAAAGGAATGCTGA